>CM046864.1:51027984-51077039 GCA_025617745.1 Heliocidaris erythrogramma | reverse complement strand
CATCGAGTGCGCCTTTATTTTGTTATTCGTTTTAACGCGTTATCACAGGCCCCATATATTGTATTTCGTGTGTGGTTGATTGGGCTGTGCTACTTTCCTTGTGACTGAGTGTCATTTCCAATGCAATGGGGTCAGTTTAATAAGTCAGACGGGAATACATTAGGTCAGTCCATTTTAATTGAGACAGAAATAAGGCTGTAATTTATCAAATCAAAATCAAAGTCCAAAAAAAGACATGAAAGATATTTAATTTAGACTCACAACCGTACAGTCAGTAGATCTATTCTAATCTAAGTAACAAAGTGAAACTGCCATGACTGACTGAAAGTCCACAAAATCGGTCAGAATTAGATCATCAAATTTGTGCACTTGAGAAGAGTACAAGTTACAACCTATGTCATTCGTCTTGTTGGCCTCTGTAGGATTATGTTATCCTTTTAATTATACCCTTACCCTAACCATTTTGTGGACGTCGGCATGTTGGGGGAGGGGGTACAATACAAACTTCAGTCAAAATAAAAAGGCCATTTTACTTTTAGTACTATTTTTTCCAACATATTTGTAGCTTTCCTTTGGGATGGTTTTTACGACTCCATGCTCTGGCAAACAGTTGATGTTAAAATTTTTTTTTTGGACATTTCTTTGAATACATGTACATGTACCCAGTCAGGGGCGGACCCAGGATGGGGGGGGGGGGCACACAAATGCAGGTTTGTCAACTTTTTGAAAAGGTAGACCCGTATTTTTTTTGTCTTGCCAGCTTCTCGAAAAGTCGCTCATTAGGAGGGAGGGGGGGGGGGGGGGGGTCGACAAAAAGGGCGGATCTTTTATTGTCAAAATGCGAACTTTTCTTCCCCCTGAAACCACCACTGTACTGAGTTACATATATTCTCAAAACATTGCTCTGAATATTTAGATTTCACTTTTTGAAAATAAGTGGCCCCAAAATATGTGTGTATATGTAAACTGTGTATCAGTAGAATTTACACTATGCATTGCAGCTGAAATTCCAGAGCATCTCTTTTAATCAAGAGTTTGGACTCGTTAATGATATGGGATAGCAAAAGTTTGGCAGAAATGACAGGTGCGATGCACAATGACAAAAGTCTCCTGAGCATGTGATATATGTTGCAAGAAATAACTGTCTAGTATGGATAATTGTTTATTAGAACCGACATCTCTCAACCTTCCCCAGGCAGTCAGTGGAACAAATCTGTCGATAAAAGAAACTATTCAAAGCTCTCGGTCTAACATGTTGGAGCACCTTCCAGACAGAGAAAGCTAGATGGAACGGGATCAGCGAGACTTAATATTTTGGCCCTCTTGTCTCCAACACAGCCACTCTGGTTTCTCATCATTAAGACATTATTACCCCCCCCCCCCCCAGTGGTACATGTATCAATTAAAAAAAAAATTGTATATGCACAAGTGTAAATTTTTGATAAAATTGTAAATTTTCAGGTACATGTACATGACTGTATTAATGAACACTACTTGAAAAAGGAAAAAGAGCAACCTAGTAGTGTCTATATCTCTTTTTGAAAGGGAGAGAAAAACACCATAAGGTGGGGTCATATCTTTCTGAAAGAAACCAGGGACTCAAATAGCTTAAGCCTGATTCCGTGAAAATAGGGTACTTTCTGTGAATATACATTCAACAAGCAAAAAATCAGGTATCTGTCATAGAGCCTAATTTAACGTAGCTTACACACAAAGTGGTCATTGCTTAGTCGAAAATTTTCTTGGAAGTCTGCAAAATAGTGGCATTCACTCATTTTCAAACCTGCGAATGATAATGTGCTACACCTTTTAATTGACACCACTTGGCCATATCCCCCCCCCCAAAAAAAAAAAAGGTGCAAAGAACTTTAAAAACAAAAATGAAAAATAAAGACAGTGATCAAGGAATTCCAAAGTCATCCTCAAAATTATAAATATACAATATTAAACCATGCATAACTTTTCCACTGATACCGTCCATAAAATACATTCACTTGAACAAAAACAATTATTGCATCCATATGTTTCAGATAAGTTTCAACTGAGAAATAGTTTATTACACATATTCACCAATTTACACTGCTTTGTACATACATGTATCATGTACTTTAATTTTTTTTCTTCGAACATCACTTCTGTGCTTGTGGTACACGACATGTACAAGCGCGAACTCCTTCTGGTGACAAACCACCTCCTCCCCTTTATCTGTTAGCAATGATAATTATTTTTGTCCTGGTATTTATTAATCAGATGTAATAATATACATGTATCATCAAAACAATCAGGAATAAAGTCTTGTGCAAGTTAAGATCATACATGTATAATTGTTAAACACCAAAATTTGCTGCTTGAAGTGGCCTTCTGAAAATGGCATCATTGAGGCAGTTATCTTAGAATAATTCATCCTAATCTTGCATGTTCTATCTATCCAAATCTCACATCCTCTTGCATCGTGGGTATTAGAATAAAAATATAAAAGCAAGGATTATTCACTTGCATTGCATAGCAAATGTAAAAAAGAATGGTCATATTCTCTATAACTTTTTACACTCAACAAATCTCGCAAAAAAATCCTGTCATTCCTACGGTAGAGAGTAAGGACATACATGAATTATGCTTAAGGAACTGGACCCCCCCCCCCCCCGTTACAAAATTCTAGGGCTACCCCTAGGTATTAATATTTTGATGAATATAAGTCCATTATGGCTCATTTTTAGGGCAGTAACTTATGATTTATGAGTTCTTTGTTGTTTCCAAATCCACATGTTTTATATGATACTACTGTGTGTGTACATCTCATTTTCTTTACTACATGAACAATGTATTTCAAACACCACATGGGTTTCTCTATGGTAAGAAATTAAGAATGTCAATAAAGGTAATGTCTGCGCTATCAAAAATATCCTTTCAAGCTAACAGGATAATTCGGATAAACGATGAAGGAGAATGCGAATTAACACATACTTGCTTTCTTGTTGAACCAGGATCACAGAATAATGCCTTTTTGGTCATCTCCTAGTCCTAGTGATAAAGCAAGCCAAAGATATCTGCTGCCATTTGTTTTAAGTTCAACCAAGAGGAAAGCTTTGGAGAGTTCTGCAGAATGGGCTGCCTCCTGCAAAATATGACAGAAAGAAAAAAAAAAGCAAATTAAAATCTCAACTGAGTGAGCACCCCCAGCCCCTGTCTATCATGAAAGAATATCTATCCTGAATATTCACTAGATCATACTTTAAAATCATTATTCATTAAGACTGGGTCATTTCTCAAGTTATATACCTGAGTGTAACCTGACTAAAATAATTATTAATCACCCAACACAAATCATCTATTTTCTATTATTTCACTTTCCTGTTTTCTATTTTACTTGGTCTCAAAAAATAATCTACAATACCAAAGGAAAAATAAACTACTCACCAAATTTACAGGCTGAAGTTCTCTGGCCTTGTGGTCATCTGAAGATCTTGATATTTTCTTGATGGCCCCATCTGTCCTCCATTATGCCAGATGTCTTGTAAAAATATAATAGTTTTCATGGTTTAGCCCGATGTTTTCTAAATCATAGACCTGTAGAGAAAGATAAGATAAGAAATACTGTGATGTTATTAACTGAAGACTGCCTTTAAATATGGAAAATGATAAGGAAATTTCACAAATTTTGTACACAAGGAGACATTTTTTGTGTACTTAAGGTATGCCAGTTGGGTCTTGAAAGAATCAAGGATTTTGTAAAAAAAAAAAGGGGGGCACAAAAATGCAGGGCTGTCCATCAATCAGATATGATTATTTACGCCTGGGACCGACCTTTAACGTCACCATCCGAAAGACTCGATCTCGAACTCAGTCTCGAACATTTGTACACAAGGAGGCATTTTCTTTGTGTACTTAGGGTATGCCAGTTGGGTCTTGAAAGGGGGGGGGGCATATTGATTCGCGCCCCCCTGGATCTGCCCCTGACTATTATCATTAATCAGGGGTGGATCAAGGATTTTGTAAAAAGGGGGGGGGGGGGGACACAAAATTGCAGGGCTGTCTATTTTGGAGGGAGATCCTCCAAAAAATCACTCGGTTGGGGGGGGGGGGGGGTGTTATCAGATTTTATGGGGTCCAGCAGGTTTCCTCCCATAATTCTCTGACAAGCAAAGAAACAAACAAGGTTATCAGTTTCTTAAACATAGTAAAAGGGGGCACTTTGGACGAATGGTGCCTTTCCAGTCAATGAGATGCTCCCAACGCACCCTTTCAGCAAAACCTGGGAGGAGGGGGCTTTGGACCAATTAATGGTGGCGTTCAAGTCAAAGTGACGCGACGCTACCCACCCTTTCGGAACAAGCCCCTCTCCCCCCCCCCCCCCCCACCCCATCACCCCTGATACTGTGATAGACTCAATTTCTAGTCTAGAAATGAAAAGCAAAATAACAATGGCTTAATAATTACCTCCCTACAATCCACTGTACTCTCAAGAAAGTAAAAGGATCCAACAAGCAACATTACAGAAATCATTTTTTTAAATTGCTAAGTCTAGAGAGTTTACTTAGTTTAATTTTAAGTCATGACCACCCCCCCCCCCCCCCGACATTGACGACTGTATTAAAGGTAAGGCTAAAATAAATCACACAAGTATGTCATGAGGATCATTACATAAAATCTAAATATGCCTAGATCTATTCTATAAGACTATAGAGAGCACAAATCGTTTGCATGAGACACAACGTCGAGTCAAAACGACCAAAGCAGCTCCCAAGCGAGCCTTGCGTAACATGGTGGGACTGGATTGCGAGGCCGACAACCACGGCGGAGGAGCGTACGTCGCACCGCTGGAAATAGAATTCAGCGGCTCCCATAATCGAACTTAATTCGACATCTCCAAAATAATATCAGAAAAAAACTGAACACGATTGCATCAAAATCACATAACTTCAGACTATCATAATATACAAAATCTAACTTGTGTTGATTAATATACGTGATATGACATCAAAATCTTCAATGGGTCGTTGTTTTACCGTAAAAAAAATGAAAAATTACCTTTGAATTCCCCATGGTCGAGAGCTCGTCCGGTTTCAGGAAAAACTCTAAGATGAAATCCTTTGTTATGTTAATGATGTCTATATCCTCGTTCATATATCTGAAAAATATTATTTACACAAAAAATTCACCAAAAAAAATACATAATCTTTCCCAAAACCATATATTTTAATAAAAAATTTAGCGATTTTGTGAAGAAATCATACCTTGGGAATATTCGATATTATGACATTTTCTTACCCGAAGAATTTAATAAAACTACTTGTAAGTTCAACATATGAATATTCATAGTAGGGGACGGCAAATGCATAATTTCTATTCTTTTTTGTGATTGGTCATAAATTGAATTGAGGTTAAATTTTCTTTGCTTAATTAATTAATTAGCTATTGTTTACAAACGTTAAATACCTACGTCACAAAGAAAATGTCTGCGCGCGTACCGTGGGCGCATACGATCATACGTGAATTCTCTCCACGAGAACGTCGAGAAATGGGAGCGTATTGGACAGTTCAATTTCACATGTGAATTTTAGCGCGGGATGGAGCCGGTTCAGTTGTGTATTAAATATAAAAACATTCTCAAAGACTGTGCAGACATTTTTTTTCTTTCTTTCTATGTTGTAATGGTTAGTTATAGTGTTTTTTTCACATACAACAGCTTTTTGTTGGTCCGTTTCCATGCAACGGCCTTTTTTGACACGCCCAGGACTTTAAATGGCTCAGATTGTGATTGCAATCTATCAGGCAGCATGATATACACATCCTGGGATACTTACGATATATATTTTTTTATTTTCTTTCTATTTTGTAATCGTTAGTTATATTTTTTTTTAACATATAACAGCTTTTTGTTGGACCGTTTCCATGGCAACGGCCTTTTTTGACACGCCCATGACTGTAAATGGCTCAGATTGTGATTGAAATCTAGCAGGCAGCTTGGTATACACATCCTGGGATACTTACCATTTATTTTATAGCTATTGATTTACAAAGATGTACATGAAATAGGCAGATTATGATAGCTGAGGGTCCTAGCTAATAGAAAAAAACGGTACACTATCGCTTGGTCTAACACCACTTGGTCTAATCATCAGTTCGTCGAACTCCACGTGGTCTAACTTCATTTTGTCTACAACCAGTTTGTCTACTTACCATTTCGTCTAATTTCCATTTGGCCTAATAACCAATTCGTCTAATACACAGTTTGGCTAACCCCATTTAGTCTAAAACCCATTTGGGCTAATTTTCACTTCGGCTAATTTTCACTTCGTCTATTTCCAAATAGTCTAACAGTCATTTTGTCTACAAGCCACATGGTCTCTTATCCATTTGGGCTACACCTACTTTGGCTAATACCATATGGTCTACCTATCATTTGGTCCAATTCCATTTAGTCTAATAACCAGTTGGGCTACTTATCATTTAGTCTAACTGTCATATGGTCTAATGACCATTTGGTCTAATATCCAATTTGTCTAAAAACCAGTTAGGCTACTTATCATTTGGTCTAATTTTCATATAGTCTAATGACCATTTGGTCTAATTACTATTTATTCTTCTGGCCATTTAGTAGCAAATTGAGAAAGGAAAGGGAAAAAGGGAAATGAAACTTTAAAAATGAAACTTCAAAGAAGTCATCTATACGTAACTGTGCATTAAAACAGTTATTCACCTTGCTGCTGCTTATATCAAGTCAATCCCTACATTTTATATACATGTATTAATTATTTAATTTATTAAACTCAATTATTTAGTATTATTTTTTAGTAATTAAAAAATCCTATATGTCTTCTCTTCCTTTCATGACTTAAGTAGAAGAACCTGATTTTGTATATTGCACTTCAAATAATGTTTGTTGGGTTGATAATCTGTTATTCATGGTTCTTATTTGGTATCCGATGTACAAAATTGTTTGTGCAAGTAGTCATTAAAAGCTAGGAGCGGTGCCAGGGTATTTTTGGAAAAGGGGGAACTTAATTAAAAAGGGTGAAGACAAGAATGGGGAAAATGGCGTTTTGACACGTAGCTGTACCCCTACATTGTACTTAACACGCATTAAATGTTAAGGATATATTTTCTAATCTTTACATAATATGCAATTCTGCCTTACTCCTAACTTGCAAACGACCGATCAAAAAATATTATGTTCTTGTTGAAGGTCATACATGATGCTTGCATTATATTGATTTCATGACGAAGATGCCGCAAAAGCGTTTAATTTCAAGCATAATCTCTCAATAAAAGAGATAGATAGGACTTTATGTTACTGCCATGAGTTACAATAAGTGAGTGCGAGGAGCGTAGCGAGCAATCTTCGGGCGGGGATATATTAATTGCTGCAATATTATTAAACTTTTGGGCACTGTGTCCCCAGCTCTGGCTAAGTTCCTGCTCAAAGGTGTCACACTGTTGTCATATCAAGAACTAAATATTCTCCCATTAAGCTTCTCTGATTCTTTTGAGCTGTGCAAACTGCTATTTTCAGGGGCGGCGCTACAGGGGGACGGGGCAGGGGCGGTTGCCCCCTATGAATTTTCAAGTGACCTAAGAGAGAGAGAAGAAAAACGACAAAAGAAGGAGAAGAAGAAAGAAAAAGAAGAGTATGCAACTATTATTATTATTATTATTATTATTATTATTATCATTATTATTATTATCCTTATCCTCATCATTATTATTATTTGTTCATCTAAAACGTAAATTAACTCGCTCGTTGGCGGAGTGCACAATCACCCCCCCCCCCCTTTTCAAGCACCCAAAAGTGTCTCCTGCTGCCCACAAAAATGCCGCTTTTTAGTCTTGTTCACTGCCTTCTTTTCCTTCTTTTAAGGCAGTAGCGTATATAGGTATTATGACGCCATGGGCAAAGAGTGAATTTGCGCCCCCCCCCCCCCCTCCCCGAGTCAAATTATGTCATGCGAGGAAGCGAAGCGACCGAGCAGCATTTTCTTTTAATTCAATTATATTTTTACCCTTCTACAGAGTTCTTTTATTCATCATCAATATAACAATTCTTACAAATGATCGTACATATATATATATATTTTCCCCCCATGATTTATCATGTAAATACTTACCATAATATAACAAAATATGCAGCCGCACAGCGGTGTAAGGATAGTTTGACAAAATACACGTTGTGTATAATAATGTATTACATACAAAACAGGCAAAGAGAACGTAGACTCTCAGAAACATTTGGTGAAATGAAAACATTTTTTCCTCAAACTTATCGTCTTTAAGATTTATCTTTGATATATACTTTTCCATATCATAATATGTTTTGATAGCTTTCAAAACTTTTTCAAACCTTGGTAGGCCTAATTGACTTACATTAAGCTGATTTTTTTTCTTACAGGGACGGCCAACAAAATGACGCACAGTGTTATGGTAGGTGCGTAGACGAAAAGGGAATAGCCCAACAGGCAATTAGCCTTAGTGATAATTAGACAAAGTGATGTTTAGACAAATTGGCATTTAGACCAACTGACAATTAGACTAAATGGAAAATGGACTAAATGAAAGTTAGACCAAGTGCACATTAGACCATATAAATGCCATGTAGACCAAATGGATACTAGACCAAGTGGATTTTAGACGAAATGCCTGTAGACCAACTAGTTTTAGACTGACTGGGAATTAGACAAACTGACATTAGACGAACTGGTAGTAGACCAAGTGACAACAAAATAAAGTAGACGAAATGGTAATTAGACCAAATGGTAATTAGACCAAGTGATAATTAGCCCAAGTGGTCATTAGACCTTCTGGTTATTAGACCAAGTGCAAATTAGACCAAATGAAGAGTGGACCAAAAGGGTTTAGCCCGAATGAAGGTAGCCCATCTGGAAATTAGACCAAGTGGTTTTAGCCCAAGCGTGCATAAACCGAAAAAACATACTTTAGGCTTGTGCAGACACCTTTTTGGCTATTTCATATTTATAAGTTAAAAAGTTGTCCAAAATACCCTCCTTTTTATGGTACCGTTTCCATAGTAACGGCTATTTTTGGACATGATCTTGACATTAAATTACTCTGAATATGGTTGCAATCGACTGGGCACCTTAAAATACATATATTAGGATGCTTACCAAGTATTTTTAGATTCGTGAATTGCAATTATATGACTTTTCCTAAAATTCATTTTCTTGATCCGTTACCATGGTAACGGCCCTGTTGGCCACACCCACCACCAACTTAATGAGAAACAAGCAGATCCTGATAGCTGAGGGTCCTGGCTAACATAAAAAAGATGATTTAAAATTGTGCCGAAGGGGGGGGGGGGGTTGGTTACTTGCCCGTGGACTATAAATACTATTTGTAGAACACATTTCAAAATAATATCTTCAGAAAGAAAATATGTCATGCCACTAGAGTTTAATGCTCGATAACCACTTATGATTTGATTTGATTTGATTTTATTCGTCAGGTATATTGCAATACAAACATAACCAGGTACCATGACAGGATAGCCCATGAAAGCCGTAATGGCTTATTTCCTACGGGGTATTTACCTAAATAACTGATTAAAAAATACACTAAGAAAACACATTAGTACGGCTACAAGACTATCGTACATGTACGACAAGTAATAAGAATGTACCAAAGTAGCAAAATAAAACATAACATTTTTATAAAGTAGGCGAAGATTACATAAATGTGAAAACAAGACTTACTCAACGGAAAAAAAAATATATACAGAAAATCATAATGAAACTATCGATAATAAACGTTGGTTACATAAGTCATATACTATAGGAAAAAAACCATCTGAGCTACAAAAAGGAGAGGAGAAATATAGTTATGGAGTAGACACATTTTTCAGATGATGCTTCAATACCCTTTTAAAATGTAAAAAATTCTTAACTGACTTAACATGATTTGGGAGGGAATTCCAGAAGAGAATACCGTTAAAATAAAAGGAATTTCCAATTTTACCTTTCCGTTTAGGCACTACGAAATTAAATGGACTATTTCTAGTGTCATGCCCATGAACACTTGAAGAGCGAGTAAAATTATTAGAAATATAGTGATCTGCATTAGAGTAAAAAATATTATGTACATGGTGAATTAAAAGTTGTTGTGATCTAAGGTTTACATGAAGAAGACCAGCTGTTTCAAGTTCACTCTTCCCAATATGTGTTCTTGGTGGTAAGTGATTGATAAATCTTACAATCTTATTTTGAATTATTTTTAACTTGTTTTGATCCACCTTGCCTAGACTGCAGTACCATGCGCATTAGCATAATCAAATAAACATTGTATTAAGGAAAAACTTAAAATGCGTCTTGATTTTAAGTTCATGCAATTTTGAAAACGATACAAGAATTTTAGATGAGCATTAGCTTTTTTGACAATACTGTCAACCAAACTTGAGCAAGAAAGATCACTAGCTATATTTAGTCCTAAATACTTCACAGAATCCTGTCTCTTAATGAGTTGATTGTTATAACTTATATTGAAATCATCAGTATACTTCAGCCTCCCCCGTGAACAAAACAAAAGACTTTCGGTTTTACCAATATGTAAGCTAAGCTTATTTGCTATCCAATTCACACAGTTTGATAATTCTAAGCTAAGTTTTTCCCCGATCCATCAGCTTAGGATCAGTACCAGAATATAGTAACACACTATCATCTGCATGTAAAAGTAATTTACTGTCGTTGACACAAACACACATATCATTAATGTAGCACATGAAAAGAATAGGACCTAATATGCTCCCCTGGGGAACTCCGCATCTTATGGGCATAGAATCGGAGAGTACATTTTGCAACGAGACAACTTGATGACGATTGGTCAAGTAAGACCTAAACCATTGCACACATGCAGAATTTAAACCCAGTACTTCTAATTTACTTAACAGTATATTATGGTTAACGGTATCGAAGGCTTTTTGCAAGTCAAGAAGAACCATCCCGACAAAACGTCCTTGGGAAATTTCGTTCCTGACAAAATCTAACAGGTGAATAAGACAAGTTTCAGTGGAATAACCATTTCTAAAACCAGATTGAAATTCGTTTATTATTTTGTTTTCTTTAAAGTAGTTCTCTAATTGGGCATACACACATTTCTCTAGGACCTTCGAGACTATACTTAAAACGCTAATCGGTCTATAATCTTTTTATAAAGGGGTGTTACTTTTGCAATTTTCATTTCATCAGGGAAGGTGGAAGTTGAGATAGATAAGTTAATAATGTAAGTTAAAGGTTTATACAAATATTTAGCTCCATCCTTCAAAAATCTGGCAGGTACCAAGTCAAGCCCGGTACTTTTTGATATTTTCAACTTATTTAATTCATCTAAAACAAACTTTCCTTTGACAGGAGAAAAAAAAAAACAACCTTTCGACACACCCTTAGTGTCGTATAATTTTTGTAATTTAACACTGTCCGTTCCAAATTCATTTGCGTTGAAATCTGGCAGATTACTAGCTAATTTTTCTGCCACAGTTGTGAAATAATTGTTAAATTCGTTCGCTATCCTCATATTATCATGACATAACTCCCCTTGGATATTAATAACATTCTCTTTAATATTCTTTTGTTTGTTTTTACAACCTAAATCTTTCAGATTCTTCCACAACTTTTTAGAATCATTTTTATGCTCATCAATTTGATTTTGGAAGTATTCATCTTTAGCCTGTCTCACTTTTCTTTGCACCAAATTACGTAAAAGTTTATATTTCTTTTCTAATTCTAAATTACCACGATCCTTTTTCATTCTTTTAAAAGCTATATTTCTTTGTCTTATTAACGAAATAATTTCAGCATTCATCCACTTATCGGTTCTTTGCTTAATTCTTACTTGTTTTAATGGAGCACATTTATCAACTATAGACATGAAAATATTTTTGAAAATTGACCACGCAGTATTTACTTCTTTACATTCTAATATGTCAGACCAATTGACTCAAGATAAAACATTATTAAAATCATCTATACAATAGTTTCTCATACACCGAATAATTATATTTCTATGCTGTCTGAATACAGGTCTTATTAGCTTCCTAGAGCAGTAGGTTAAAAAATGATCACTTAGGCCAATTTCAATAATACCACTTTGACAAATATTTTCTTCTTTACTGCTGATTACATGGTCTATTAATGATGAAGTGGCCGATGTTGTTCCAGTGGGTTTAGTTATAAGTTGACTCAAACCATTTAAATTCAAAATATTCTTGTATTTTTTTTATAATGAAGACTGCTGCAAAAGGCAGATATTCATGTCCCCTAAAATTCTAACCTCATCATCTTTTGTTAATTTATCCAAGGTGTCAGCGAGATATTCAATAAAACAATGATCTGTAGGGGGTCTGTACACAACACCTAGAGTAATGGGTTTTGTATGGGGTAATAGAATGTCAATCCATAACGATTCAATATCATTTTGTGTAAGATCTTCTCGTACGTTAAATGCAATATCATTTCTAATATAAAGACAGACTCCACCACCATGTTCTCCTACATGGTCTCGTCTTAAAATACAATATCCATCGATACAAACTTCTTCATCGTTAGCGGAAGAGTTTAACCACGTTTCAGTGATTGCAATTACAGAGATTCTATTTTGGGAGAGAAGGAGTCGTAGTTCAGGTATTTTAAACAGAATTGATCTAACATTCAAATGAACAAGATGCAACCCTTTACCATTAAAAGTATCATTAAATGATTCATATAAAGTGCTTTCACCAACAATATTCTGTATTCTAACTTCAGGGATAGGAGGTAAAATTGGTTGAGAGGGTTGAATATCTTCACAGGATTGAGTAAAAAGGGGGTCACAAAAGTTATGTTACATTTGGCCCTTTGAAATCATAATTTGGTCACCTTACACATATTTGGCCTATAATATAACGACCTATATTTTCATCCCAACAATGTACCATTGTATTTTGATATAAAAATAGCCATTTACTGAGTTTCTTTAATAATAATAATAATCAAAAAATTTCCTGGTACTACAAAATTCCAATATTGCACGAAAAAGATACATAATATTATAACGACGCTTTTCGACCTGCACTCATCAGATTATTATCACGCAGGTATGTAACAAAACCTGAAATCAACTTTATTTTACACGATGAACCCGGTTAAATAATAATAAAAATAATAATAATAATAATAATATGTCTTGTTTACCGAGGATAGCCTCATCAGTACTAAATACTGTTATCCCTAAAGGTCTGCATATTATTACCCGGCTTTAGCATGGCATGGCAACCTCGAGAAAAGCATCTAATGCATTCTTTTCGACTCCAGTGAGTAGCTGGTCCTTTGGACCCATGAACAAAGGCCGCGCCCCTGACATATTTGGTGGGGGTTGACGATTACCATTACTGTTTATAGTGGGTTGTCAACACCAAACGAACGTTTCCAGCCCTAAGGTTAGCTCTAAAATACATAAAAACAATGGCGGGCAATTAAAACATAGAATATGGGCACTTTGAGCATTTTTTATCAAAAATCAGTCAATGCCATCGTTTCAGCGTTAAATTTTACATAGGAATCCATGTTGAAAAAGAGTGAACGCTATGTCCCATGAGGAGCCGTCTGTGTACCTAACTATATTTATACATGCATTGTGTTTAATGGAGGCCTACAGGCCAATTTATATGATAATGCATGTATAATGCATTATCCCATCTTGCAGTGTATATAATGTGTTTTGTGTTAGTTCGGAATACTGAAGGGATTAATTTGGTCATATTGTTTCTGGTTTTTAAAGGTTTCTTCTACATATATTTTTTTTTTGAAAAGTAGATGGAGAAAGGAAGAAAGAATACACTACGCCATAGTGTTATAATGTTAAACTGCCATCTTGTGGCATGATTATGTTCATGCAATCTTTTCATCGCCCCTTTGCGGCACCGCGATATTGGATATTGGATATTATACATCGTGAACGTCCATAACGAGCCATCAATGCGAAATACATTTAACACCATGAAAGGCACGGCATCGAAGGGATTTTTGGTGAAGACATTTTGTTTGATTTGTGTGGTTGGCGGTCCTATCACCATTATTCAACTCTTCTACTGTGTCAGCAACAGGTCCGTTCGATTATCAACAATCGACAACTCAAATTTAATCAGAAATAGGACTCCAAGCCGTTTTTTAGCAGTGACAGAACAAATGGTCAGCACACTTGGAAACAAATCCACGGTGCAAATTCAGTCGGAACAAAATTCCACACGGACTCTGAGCAGATGGCAGAAACATGTTCACTGGGAATCAGGCGCTAAGCTGGATATATTTGAATTCCTAATCAATCCTGTCGATACATGCAAGAATGGAAACAATAATATCACGTTACTTGCTTTAATCAAGTCAGCACCAGGTAATACTGGGCGCAGGGATACTGCCAGAAAGACATATGTGACTGGAGCGAGCAGGTATAATGTGTCCGCCAGGTTTCTCTTTATCATTGGAGATTCGGAAGAACAAGATACGAGGGCTAATATCAGGCAAGAAGCTCAGACTCATGGAGATATCCTGCTGGTAAACTTTCGCGATCAATATTACAATCTCACAATGAAGCTTATCATGGGATTTAAGTGGATTTTAAACTACTGCATAAACATGGAATTCATGATGTCAGTAGATGACGATGTCATGGTCGACGTGGTAACCCTCATCAAGGACCTGGAAGCTTTACTTCCTAAGGACCGTTCTCAGTTCGTGCTCGGCAGGCTGGCTACAGGGTGGGCCCCGCAACGGTTTGAAACGAGTAAATGGTACATGCCCAAGGACCAATACCCAGATGCGTTTTATCCACCCTTTCCATTAGGGCATGGATACGTTTTATCGCATGATGTTGTCGAAAAACTGTATCTGATATCCAAAGAAACGCCGGCTAAGGTACCATTTGACGACGTATACTGCGGTATACTTTTGCACAAGTTAGGCATCGGCATTGTTGATCGAAAGCCGTGGCATAAAGATCGGCACCCGCAACAAAAGCACGATTATTTCAATATTGAGCTAACCGCCAGGAATATGGAGGATGCGTGGAAAACACTTGAAAAGGGACTCTAAAATGCAGTTCTTGTTTATTAGCAATATTTTGTAGCTTATACACTCTAGTACTGGAAAAAAATGACAGCATGAGTACTCAGTAAACTAATATAGACATGATAGATGATACCATATAATGCAAACATACAAATACATTTACTGAATATTGTGATCAGTGTAATGCTATAGTCTTTCTGAAATATATTAGGACATGAGAGCGAATTTTATGCTCTTTGTATATTTTCTATAGTAACTATTTATCGTTTATGTATGGCTAGACTTGTCTAATTTAGCTTCGTACATGTCATATTCTCCAGCCTTTTTAAAAGCAGTGTCCTAGGTATTTATGTTTTTTTCCATGCTAATATTTCGAAATAGTATACTGCGGTATACTTTTGCACAAGTTAGGCATCGGCATTGTTGATCGAAAGCCGTGGCATAAAGATCGGCACCCGCAACAAAAACACGATTATTTCAATATTGAGCTAACCGCCAGGAATATGGAGGATGCGTGGAAAACACTTGAAAAGGGACTCTAAAATGCAGTTCTTGTTTATTAGCAATATTTCGTAGCTTATACACTCTAGTACTGGAAAAAAATGACAGCATGAGTACTCAGTAAATTAATATAGACATGATAGATGATACCATATAATGCAAACATACAAATACATTTACTGAATATTGTGATCAGTGTAAAGCTATAGTCTTTCTGAAATATATTAGGACATGAGAGCGAATTTTATGCTCATTGTATATTTTCTGTAGTAACTATTAATCGTTTATGTATGGGTAGACTTGTATAATTTCGCTTCGTACATGTCATATTTTCCAGCCTTTTTAAAAGCAGTGTCCTAGGTATTTATGTTTTTCCATGCTAATATTTCGAAATAATTCAATAAAGGAAGTACATGTATATGATAGTATAATGATATTAAAAAACAGAAAGAAAGAAAATGAAAGGCGATAGACTTCAAAGACTCTTTTGGTAGATTCTTTATAAATACATACAGTATATATAAAATATTTCAAAAATATAGATGTTCTACTTATATCCTGAATAGATCATTTACCTATTTATGAGTTTGACCTTTAGCATAATTTGTATAATTTCATCCCTCATAGAAAGGATTCTTATTGATATGAAATTCAATGTTATTGGGCTATTCCACTGTTCAAACTAATCAAGCGCATCACTGCCTTAGGCTGAAGTATACTGATGATTTCAATATAAGTTATAACAATCAACTCATTAAGAGACATGATTCTGTGAAGTATTTAGGACTAAATATAGCTAGTGATCTTTCTTGCTCAAGTTTGGTTGACAGTATTGTCAAAAAAGCTAATGCTCGTCTAAAATTCTTGTGTCGTTATCAAAATTGCATGAACTTAAAATCAAGACGCATTTTAAGTTTTTCCTTAATACAATGTTTATTTGATTATGCTAATGCGGCATGGTACTGCAGTCTAGGCAAGGTGGATCAAAACAAGTTAAAAATAATTCAAAATAAGATTGTAAGATTTATCATTCACTTACCACCTAGAACACATATTGGGAAGAGTGAACTTGAAACAGCTGGTCTTCTTCATGTAAACCTTAGATCACAACAACTTTTAATTCACCATGTACATAAGATTTTTTACTCTAATGCAGATCACTATATTTCAAATAATTTTACTCGCTCTTCAAGTGTTCATGGGCATGACACTAGAAATAGTCAATTTAATTTCGTAGTGCATAAGCGGAAAGGTAAAATTGGAAATTCTTTTTATTTTAACGGTATTCTTTTCTGGAATTCCCTCCCAAATTATGTTAAGTCAGTTAAGAATTTTTTACATATTAAAATGGTATTGAAGCATCATCTGAAAAATGTGTCTACTCTATAACTATATTTCTCCTCTCCTTTTTGTAGCTCAGATGGTTTTTTCCTATATTATATGACTTATGTAACCAACGTTTATTATCGATAGTTTCATTATGATTTTCTGTATATAGTTTTTTTTCCGTTGAGTAAGTCTTGTTTTCACATTTATGTCATCTTCGCCTATTTTATGAAAATGTTATTACTTGTCGTACGTGTACGATAGTCTTGTAGCCGTACTAATGTGTTTTCTTAGTGTATTTTTTAATCAGTTATTTAGGAAAATACCCCGTAGGAAATAAGCCATTTCGGCTTTCATGGGCTATCCTGTCATGGTACCTGGTTATGTTTGTATTGCAATTTACCTGACGAATAAAATAAAATCAAATCAATAATTAAGACTAAAGAAAATGGTGTAGGAGCACGTTTCGCAAAAACTACGCAGATCGTAAACATCAACGCAAAAAATAAACAAATTACGCGATTGTAAAATAATGTTTTACGAAAAAGGCTCAATTCGTAAAACAAGCTTCTCGCAATACGTTAAAAAAGAGAGGGGACGTGTTTTACGTTTTATGGTGCATAATAAGTCCACAAAACCTAAATCGTAAATCGTAAATGGACAGGAAAAAAAAGATAAGTTAATATTAATCTTGTACGTTCTCAACCTCCCATCCTCGAGGTCGAGCTCAAGCGGAGCGTGCATGTTGCGCCTCGAACAGCCTGTTCGAAGTTTGCTCCTGCGGGGCAAAGGCAGAAACAGGTGCTACGTGTCGTTATCTTTCTCTCAAATTTACTATAAAACGTCAGAACCACTGGCGTAGACAGGGGGCACAGGGGGCACAGGGGGCCATCCCCCCCCCCCCCCCATTCAGCCACAAGAAAGAAGAAAAAAAAACAAAGCGAGAGCGAAAAAGCGGGGGGGGGGGGAGAAAAAGTCCTAAAAACGCTCTACAAGCCGTTATTTTTCTCTCAAAATTGAAAAATGAAATGTTTCGTCCAAGTAATTGAAAAGCAGTCCGGGCGTCGACTTATAACTTTCCACCTAGAAGAATTGTTTGCTAAGAGCCGTTATCTTTCTCTCAAATATGCTAAAACGTCACAGCTTTCGTGCTTCGCGCAGGAAGGGGGAAACTCCCCACAACCCCTGTCACATACAGTGCAGTATTGCATTCATATAACTGAAAAGAAGTCAGGGCGTCGAACTATAACTTTCCACCTGAAAAAATTGTTTCCTACTAGCCGTTTATTTTTCTCTTAAAATAATTTTGCTTAAACGTCAGAGCTTTCGCACGTCGCGTGAAAAGGGAATAACTCCCCCTGCACCCACCCCTGTTACATACAGTGCAGGGTCGGCCTCATATAAGGATGACATTTTCCTTCCTGGCTGCTGCCCAATTCAGTAATATTAATATTTGTATCATTTTGTTTATGTTACTATGTATTCTGTTGTTGTTGTGAATTTTACTGAATGAAAATAAACTGAACTGAACTGAAGTTTAGATATGATCAATCCCGAAAATATGTTATTTGCTAAGGTGTTTCCAAATCGCTCATTTTAATGTCAGCTTTAAACTGTAAATTTAGTTAACTGTTAAATCGTTTCTATTTCTTGTTGGTGTTTGTTTTTTAATCTTAGGGTTTTGTGTGTGTTTTTTTTCCAAACTTTAACAACACCTTTCTTCAATCTAATTCTTAGTTGTCTTCAAATCTGTGGCGACAATTTTTTGTCCAAAATTCGCTTGAGGGGGGGGGGGGGGGGGTTATGGGGTTAAAAAAAAAGGTTTTCATTCTTAAAGGGGGCAGAATCGACAATAGGATCCTTTATGGTCAAAATACATAATTTTCTTACAAGGGGTGGGGGGGGGGGCACGGGCTGGAAGTGCCCCTGGATCCGCCACTGATACGAACAATGCAGAAAGATCATCTTCATTGCCAATGGACGTTTGTACTGAATATGTCTAGACTGCACGATTCATTAAATCCATTCATTATCAGTAGAACATTATTCTATACCACGATCATCTGATCATGAGTCAAGATACAACTATCTTTTTAATAACATGCATCGTTTGATTATACCTGACATACCTTGAATTTCGAGGTCTCACACCAACAATGCCAAATCCAACATTTCAATGTTGGAACCAGAACCACAATTTTTTTCCGAATTCCCCCTCCCACACAGATATGGCTCCATTGTATTATTATTATTTTTTTTTTATTATTAAGTTCTATTGTTCTATTCAACATTTCAATGCTGAAAGCAAGCGAACCAGGCAGTGGCATTTCTTTTTCGAAGTACTCCTCCCACACAGAAATATCTTGCGTGTACTTTTTAAACATCGTATTTCTTTGTTACTTCAAACAGCAGTTCTTCACTACCATGATTATGAGTGGATATACATTCTCTTTGTAGAATCATCTTTTGAGTTATAACTGAACTATATTGTGAATTTGGAGGTCACACATCAACAATGTAAAATCCAACATTTCAATGTTGAAAAAAAAAAACGAAACAGGAACTGGAATATGTTTTTTTTTTTCGAATCCCTCTCCCACGCAGGCATGAGTTCACTGTACCATTTAATCGACATTGTTCCTTGTTACTTAAAACGGCAGTTGCCATAACTGTATCAACACAGAAATGTATGGAAAAGTCATAAAACAATACACATATGATACATATCGCATTAATACATGTAAAAAGTCACTAAGTTCTCGTCTAATTGAATTGAACCCTAAAACCATTGCGACTTCTCAAATATAGCTTCGGTTATTACATTTTGTCACTGCTCATTAGCTACTATAGAACAATATGCGGGGATAATCTCATGAAACCGACAACCCACGGGTAGGAAATGATGAAACATAGGACAGCCTAACAATACAAACATGTCCATTTTCCCAGAGGCGGCCCTGGGGGGGGGGGGGGGGGGCAGCATCTCCACCCAATTGTCAAGCACCCATAAAGTGTTCCTTTCTAATTTTGTAAAGGTGCCCCTCTTTACTCTGATAAGTGCGATATGTGTACTTTTTAAGAACAGCCTTTCCCCATCCTATCAAGTTCTCCTGTTCAGGAGATTACCGGAAGAACTCAGTGGTGACGGTATGCAGTCGATTTGATCTCGGATTTTGCCCGAAAATCCAACATTTGGAGGAAGATTCAAGTATTGTGTCAGGAAAGGTTTTTAAGTTTGGAATATAATGGATCAGAAGAGGCAGGCTAAAGGAGAAGAATCTGGAGGAGAGACCCCAAAGAAGCCGTTAAAAAAGAAGCCTAAGCGGGGCAACGTGGACGATACCGACATGTCCAGTATGAGCGGTGTTACTACCGGGGCGGGAGCGGCCGAGAAAAGTGCTAGGCGTTCGCTCGAGCTAGAGGGGGATGCTCCGCTTCAGAACATGCCAGATCAAGCCCCAGGTTGGTTCATTTCCATTTTCAAAGGGCTTGAAAACCGCATAGAGTACATCATTGATACAGTGCTGAGCAAGAGGCTGAGTGATTTAACAGCAAAGCTGAATGATCAGGAGGAGAAAGTGATTGGTCTAGAGATGGAGGTTGATGGGATGAAGAAGGCTGTAGCTAGCTTGAAAGAGGAAAATACCTCTTTAAAAATCCTGGTGGATGATCTAGAAAATCGCTCCCGAAGGTGTAATCTTGTGTTCCACGGGATACCTGAAGTGGGGGTCGCTGAGGACTGTAAGAAGACCATCGACACTGTCCTACAACAGTTTGTTGGCCTAGCTCAAGCAGATTACTCCATTGAGAGGGTGCATCGCACTCCTACATCAATGCAACAAAGATCTCAACAAGACCAACAGAGTGGATCAAGGCCGGCAAAACCTCGCATGATTCACATTTGTTTTTCGTCATTTCCACATAAAGAGAATGTGAGGGCTGAGTGCTTGAAAAAGTTCAAAGCAGAAGAATATCTTGGCAACAAGCTCTATGTAGCAGAGGACTTCAGCAAAAGGGTCCGGCAATTACGAAAGAACAGAATGGAGCAATTCAAGCACCTGCGTTCAGAGGGAAAGAGACCTTTTTTCATCTATCCCGCCAAACTTGCCTATAAGGACATGAGTTCAGGAAAAGTCCATTTTGTATAAGTCCGAAGAGAACAGTGGGAGACATCTTATCGTTGGAAAACATTTGATTTAGTCTATTGACCTTGCTCATTCATTTGTTTCATCTATATTTATATCCATTTGGATAGATCTGTTTCAACAATTAAAAGAAAAACAAATTAACAATCAATCTTTCTGACCTTTTGAAGTGTGTATAGACCACTTGGTTTCCATCTTTCTTTTTTTTCTCTTTAAAGGTACTGCACTTGCTGATAACTGGATTTAAAGGAAAATTAATGTTCATGCATCCGTTTGGGTTATGTCTTGAGTTTGAACACTGAGCATTTTGCTATTTTTCAATTTCAAGTTTTTCTTCTTCTTCTTCAGATTACATCTGCCTCCTTCAGGGTTTTTTTATTATTATTCTTACATACTTACTACATTCCAGAGGTGTCAATTTTATACACAACAAGAATATTTATTTTTTGTGCTAATATTTAATTTAAAAATGACTCAGGGGAGTGCCCTGAGGGCACTTACAAATTCTGTTGTAGAGATGCTATGTCTGTGCTTACACCTGGTGAAACTAGTGATACATTTTAATTTGCATATACCCTGTATGATATACCCTGTATATAGGCCAGGCCCTAGCTGCCCTAGCTGCCCTACTGAGTTGTTTCTTTAAGTATTTATGGTTTGGTGGGTCATGCTGGGCGAGCTGGCCAAAATTTAAAAAAATTGTATAGTTATATTCTCTAATTCTCTAGTTACTCAATTACTTGTAACAAAGAAAAAATAGAAACCTTCTTTTTATCACTTAATATTCAATGGTATCTTTGAAAATCAAAATATCATTTGTAATTGTATTTCTGTAGCCAGTTTGTGACACTTGCTAGACAAATGAAAATGTTGGATTTGGCTGTGTACTGCTGCTACTGTTGTTCTGGTATTCCCTTGCGTGTCTTGTGCAGGACCGGATTTTGATTTGAGGCCCTGCATTTCCATCTTGCGCATGGATTCCCTTGTATTATGGTTTCTTCAATTTTGCTTGTTTTTCTTTATTCATTTTTGGTATTCTTTTATTTTGTTGAATGTAGTTATTTTTGGCTGTGATAACTTTGTTTCTATGAATGGCAGATTGCATGTATATACACTACAGTATTTTGAAGAATCATATCTTCTTGGTTTTAAGTTGAGCATTGTACATGTATGGTGGTGGTGTTGGTTCTCTTTTTTCATTCTGGTTTTGGGGAACAGGTGTATTTCTCAGCAACAATGTATATAAAGCTCCATTCTTTTAATTGTAGAGGGTTGCAAGATTATTTCAAGAGGAAAAAGATTTTTCATTATATGAGATCCCTTAAAACTGATATTTTATTTCTTCAAGAAACTCATTCAAATTTAAATGATGAAAAATTGTGGAAAGCTCAGTGGGGTGAAACTGCCTTTTTTGCTAGTTTTGCTTCAAATAGTAGAGGTGTGGCAATTCTTATCAGAAATTGCATAAATACCAAAGTGAAAGCCATTAATAAGGACCCTAATGGAAGATTTTCGATAATAAGTGCAACATTAAATGAACTCCCGGTTACTGTAGTAAATGTTTATGGACCAAATAATGATGACCCTGATTTTTTACTAAAAGTTTTTGCTGAGATTGACAAGTTTGACAATGCATTTATTATAGTAGGAGGTGATTTTAATGCAGTTATTGATGAGATTGATTACCAGGGTTCACCACTCTAATGTAAAAGCTAGTGAAATGCTAAATGTACTAATGGAGGAATATGGACTTTGTGATGCGTGGAGATCTTTCCATCCAGGTTTGAAAAAGTATACTAGACACCAAAGATCCCCTCGGGCACTATCTAGGTTGGATTTTATTTTATTGCCAAATAATTTTCTGGATAATTGTAAGAAATCCCAAATTTTGCCTGGAATCCAGTCAGATCATTCTGTTGTTTCAGTTGAATTCAATGATAATCAACCTTTGAAGGGTAAGGGCTATTGGAAACTCAACACACATTATTTTTATCATGATAATGATTTTGTTAATTTGATAAAGGATAAAATCAAGGATTTTAAACTTATTCATCAGGAATCCCAGTGCAATGACAACATACTTTGGGACTCTTTTAAATGCTTCATTACAGGAGTCTGTATAGAATATTCTGCTCGGAAGAAAAAACAAAGAAATTTAGAAAAAAGTAAATTATTAGCTGATATTGATACAATTAAATTACAGTTATCTTTGAGCAATACTCTGCATCTGATGACCCCCTACTTTTACAGTTGGAGGAGCTTGAAATTAAACTCGATAAAATTTATGAATTTGAAACTAAGGGTCTGATAACTCGATCCAGAACTAGGTGGTTAAAGGAAGGTGAGAGGAGCAGTAAGTACTTTTGCAATTTGGAAAACAGAGGTTGGCAAAGGAAGAATATTAATAGACTTAAGGATAACCAAGGTACTTTATTAACAAAGTCCAGTAAGATTTTGAAGAATATACATGATTTTTACGCCAAGTTATATTCAATACCAGATGATAATTCAAATTCTATAGATGAGGATGTCCTCAACAATGCAATTTTTGGTAACATATCGATTCCTCAATTATCTGAGGATGACAATACATTTTTGGAGACCCCTTTCTCCAGAAATGAAATATACGAAGCAATATTCATGTCCCCTAAAATTATAACCTCATCATCTTTTGTTAATTTATCCAAGGTGTCAGTGAGATATTCAATAAAATAATGATCTGTAGGGGGTCTGTACACAACACCTAGAGTAATGGGTTTTGTATGGGGTAATAGAATGTCAATCCATAACGATTCAATATCAGTTTGTGTAAGATCTTCTCGTACGTTAAATGCAATATCATTTCTAATATAAAGACAGACTCCACCACCATGTTCTCCTACACGGTCTCGTCTTAAAATACAATATCCATCGATACAAACTTCTTCATCGTTCACGGAAGAGTTTAACCACGTTTCTGTGATTGCAATTACAGAGATTCTATTTTGGGAGAAAAGGAGTCGTAGTTCAGGTATTTTAAACAGAATTGATCTAACATTCAAATGAACAAGATGCAACCCTTTACCATTAAAAGTATCATTAAATGATTCATATAAAGCGCTTTCATCAACAGTATTCTGTATTCTAACTTCAGGGATAGGAGGTAAAATTGGTTGAGAGGGCTGAATATCTTCACAGGATTGAGTAAAAAGGGAGTCACAAAAAGGTGGTAATGAGCACGTCAAACAGACCCAATTTTCATTTGGGTTATGATATAACCTGGTATACTCAGAGAGAGAGATTTCAAGACATTTAGTATGGTACCACTTTTGGCAGGTGGAACACAATAGGCCATGTTGGTTGTTTTTTACGGGTTTATCACATTTACCGCAAGGAAATTTGTAGTTTGGACCAAGATTAGTTTCTACGTCACCAGATAGGAAAAGACGATAAAATATTTTATTATTTGTCTGAAATAACGTAGTTTGAAAGGTGGCCACAGAGTTCTGATAATACAAAATTCGGGAGTGAAAGTATTTTAAGCGTTTAAATGATTTTAGCGTAACATATTCAAAACTAGACGCAACCCTGCAAGAACATAAACACGAAATTAAAAAATAAAATACAAGAAAGTTCATAATCACACCTTAAATACACATAGACACAGAAACATAGTTTCACTCTTAAAGAGCTAAACTACACTCGATTAGAGTTAAATCAAAGTCCCTCAAAATTTCCAGTGATTTTCCACTCTTTCACATTAAGAGTGTACTTCCCGGGCTGTCTACATTGCCAGCTGATGGGAATGCTCGAGCTAACAATTATGGACGCTCTTCGGAGCAACAGGTGTTTTCACCTGAGTGAGTGATTACTAGTGCTCTCCTATTGCCGCTCCCTAGCGGTTCAATAGCGGGTTCACACGCCTTTAGTAGTCAACGGGCACATACCGAGTCATCTCGGTCTGCCCCCGCACTGGGTGCTTTTAGCTCCCAACCCATGGCCATTGCATCTCTTTGCTCAGCCAATATGGGTAATATAAAAAGGGTTTCGGCTACGACTCTTGTCGAGCCAGCCAAGAAGAAGGCCAAGAAAAAGGCAAAAAGGGGCAAGGCTTTGCCGGCCTCTTGCCTGTCTGGCCTGGCTAACCCGGCTAGCTCATCTCAAGCTGATATGTTCAGCATGATGCGGGCTTTCGCTCAGGTCCCTTGTACCGGGTACTTCAACCCTTGCTTCTGTCCCTATTCAGGGGTCTGACTTTGAGACTAATCAGCCTTTTGTGATTGAGTCGTCTTTGTCTGAGTCGGGTTCGCATGTGCCTCCTATTCCCGCGGCCCTTGGGGCGCCGCCGGGCGAGGAGACTTTTGGTGAACCATGGGAGGCTCCGCCTGCTGCGTCCTTTGTTAGCGGTCCTTTGTCTCATTCCACTCGGGTGGAACCAGACTTAGTTGTCTAAATATCTCCCTGAATTTCAGTCAGCCCGCGCGCAGGGTTCGACTTCGCGTTGGTTCAGGCAGCAGGATTCCTCCGAGGGTATTTCTCTCGAGGAGGATTTCAAGCTGGAGTATGACCGCATTGAGGCTGCGCTGTTGGTTAAGCGCCCTGTTTCGGTTAAGGGTAAGGCCTTTGCCTTCGGTTCTCAGGATCAAGACAGCTTTTTCAAAGCTAAGACTCTTTCTCCGGAGATTTTAGAGGTTGGTCGTCGCTTGCGGGCGACTAATCCGCTAACCTCCGTTGCTTATAAGACAGATGATAAGCTTTGGTTTAATGTTGAAAACCAGGTTAGGGTAGGTATGCGTTTGGCGGCTTTTCAAGGGTTTCTCTCCGCCCTTAGGTCCAGGGCGGAGTAGTTGAACGTTACTGATGGTGACAAGCTGGTTATTGATGACTTACTGCATACTCTTTTTTGTTTGCAGCTTTCCACTGCAGCTGATTCGGTTACGTGGATCTATTTGCGTCGGTGCTAAACCACCAGCTGCCGAAGTATTGCTCCCGTGTTCGCGATCAGGGAGCATGGGCTCTCGATGCTTTCTCCCTCAGCTGGGAGAACCTTCAAGGATTCGCCTTTCCTCCCTTCCAACTGATTCCGCGAGTCTTGCGCACAATCTTCACCACAATCCGGAGTCCCTTCATTTGACTGCTTGGCCCCTGTCAGGGAATCTGCAAGACAGTCGGGTCTCTCTGATAGAGCCGCGGACTTTTTAATGTCCAGTCGTAGGGTTTCTACTAGGGAAATTTACAATTCCCGTCTCTCGGTCTTTTTCCTTTGGTTTAAAGAGAGGAATCAAACCCATTCTAAGGCTCCTATTGGTTCAATTGCGGATTTCTTAATCTCGTTATTTGACAAAGGGAGATCTATCTCTACTATCCGAGGCTACCGTTCGGCGATCGGGGCCATTCATTCGGGTTTCTCAGATGGTTCGGGGATTTCCAATTCCCCGCTGTTAAGTGGTTTGATTCGGTCGTTCTTTCTGAAGCGACCTCCTTGTTCTAGGTTAGTGCCGTGTTGGAGTCTGCCTAAGGTCCTGGAGGCCTTGGCGAAACCTCCTTTCGAACCGTTAGGTGAAGCTTCGCTTCATCATCTTACGGTTAAGACGCTCTTTTTAGTAGCTATTGCCTCTGGGCAGAGGCGCAGTACTCTTCATGCTCTCTGCCTTACTTCTGGTCATGTTTGCTGGGAGAGAAAAGGTGTTAGATTGATTCCTAAGGCTTCTTTTATTGCCAAGAATCAGACAGCTGCCTCTGGCCCTGTTGAGATTTTTCTTTGTCCGCTTTCTGGGTTTTCGTCAGTGCGCGAGGACAAAGTTTGGTGTCCTGTTAGGGCTCTCAAATGGTATATTGATAAGACTAAGTCTTATCGTAAGGATGATCAGTTGTTCCTGATCACTAGAGAGCCTTTTTCTCCTGCTTCTCTTGATTCCATTTCTAGATGGATTGTCGAGGCTATTAGGGCTGCTGGCACAGAGGCTCTTTTATCCGACAGTAAGCCTTGTGCTCATGACACTCGTAGTGTCAGCACTTCTTGGGCTCTGTTTCAAGGTGTGGCGCTTGATGATATTTTGAAGGCTGCTTATTGGTGAGGCTATGTTTGCGTCAGCCACCTTGAAGGCCGCTGTGTCTTCTTTGTAATCCTATTCCCTTCTGCTTGAAACATGCCTCCCGGTCTTTGAGTTGGCGCTGGTCTGGCATAATAGGTAGGTATATATGATATATGATTTATTGCAGTAAATTTGTAAAATCAGCACTGATTTTCTTATTTACTATATAAATCTATATACCTACCTATGACCCTCCCTCCTTCCCCTCACCTTGCAAGCAACATGTTTCTACTTGGGGTTGCTCGCAAAAGAGGAAGATGGCCGTAGCGTGTTGACGCGCGTGAGTGGCGAAGGGGACAATAGGATTACGGGGGTGCGCACAATATTGTGACTCATTTGTGTTAAATTCTCGAAGGGGTCCCGTAGTCAAGACTACTGGCATAATAGGTAGGTATATAGATTTATATAGTAAATAAGAAAATCAGTGCTGATTTTACAAACTTCTCTTATGATACCTCTAAATCTGTGCTGCCTGCCTTGATGCTCGCAGCTGTTTTGCTGGTCCAATTTAATCGTGCAGTGGCCTTGTCTTAATTGGCCAGTAAAATAAATAATGCATATGATGCCTACCTAAATCTCACCAAACCTCCCCCTCCTTATTTCATGTTTTATCAAAAACTTCTCTTACGATAATATCTATGCTGCCTGCTCCCAGCCCCCAGCCATACGCAGTCCCATTCTTATTCCATACAGTGGTGAATCCTCTCCTTAGCCATTGAAAAAGAATCCCTCACATGTATATCTCAGTCTCTATCCTAACTTCCCATCCATATTGTAGGTCTCCTCAATAATTTATCTTATGATACACCTTTCTTTTCCGTATATATGCCGTCTGCCACACTACACCTGCCCAGCCTTCCAACCATTCCACATGCTCATCGTAACACATGGTGGATCCCATTCTTACCCAGTTAAATAAATGCATATCTCAATCTCACCCAACTTCCCAAGCGTATAGTATGCCACCTCATTAACTTCGCTTAAAGGGTGACTAAAATAGAAAATTAATTGCCCATTTTTCGGAGGAACGAGTTATCAGGAGCCCAAAAATATATATCACACACTTTTTTATGCATTCAGTCGTATTTCATAATCATTTGAAAAGTACATTTTTGCTGATTTACACAGTCATAAGCCCCGCCCCTAAAAAAACCCATCGAAGTTACATCGGGATCACGTGATCTGTGACGTACGAGAAGTAAAGGAAAATAATTATTCCACCCACCTATATACCGTGCACGCCCTCAGGCCTGGCAGGCCCAGCCCGGTACGTACCACGTGTGTTTGCACCGCTCACTTCGAGGGAGGGGCCATTTTGAAATGTTAATGAGAGAATCACTGAACCGGTTCAGTGAGCACCGCCAGGACTGACTTGCATCTATAATTACCACCTCCCATGCGATAATGAGCGAAAACATCCCTCAAGATATTGTTTAACCAATGAATGCCCTGGGAAATGTCTTAGATAAATTAATATGTATGTAAATGTATGAATCAAGCTCTTTCATTAGAGCTAACTTATGTCACCTGAATTTGATCAGTAATCTCAAATCTGGATTTTTTTTTTTCAAATTTTATGAATATGTATTTCAGATAATTTCACCATTGTAAGCAGAGGTAAAAAAACATATTTTTAGGTGAAAAAACATATTTTATGCTAATGCGACTACTGTACATTTCTTTAATAAGAACGCCTTCAGTTGCATAAAGTCGTTTTATGTGAATGCATTAAAAAATAAAAAAAATACTGGTCAAAATTGTGCCCCGCACAGTTTGCAACAGGCACTGAACACGTCTCGTCTCGAAGCAGCTCCATTTTGCTGAGCTGCATACTCGGGTTTGAATGTTTGCTTCCTTCAGCTCAAAAAAAAACCCAAGCCGGAGGTACAGGGGCCCGCTCAGGGCCCCTGATGGGGTCGAGAGGCAAAGCCTCTTTTGAGGGTTCAGGGAGCGAAGCCCCCTGAAGCTGGTACGTTTTCTTGTTCTTTAGAGGGCTAAATTCATTAATCTACAGTACATTATAAAGAAATATTGACATGATTAACTTAATATTTTAGCCAATCGATCTGCTTTTTACCACACCACATGCAAATTCACCTTGCCCAGTTGCCTAGTAAGATCTAAACTCAAAACCAGGAACTAATTTTTTTCGATGGAAAATTACTTTATCTTCATTCTATAACATTCCAGGAATTCCCTGATCGTATGTAGTTAACCACAGCTAAATTCAAACACCCCAACATAAAGTTAAAGAGCAGCCCGCCCCCCCCCCCCCCCCCACTCGGAGGTCAAAGGGACCGCATGCGTGTTCCCAAAATCTCAGGTAAAGGGGTATTTTTTGGGCGACACAATCCGGCCCGTGAATTGTAAACAAAGGGGGTGTTTTTTATCTTTCACCCGGAGATTTCATTAAAAAGGCGGATGTTTTTCTTTCTCTCTCTCTCTCTCTCTCTTCGACACCTGAGAAATATAAAAAATGGGGGTTATGAAATATCTTGAAAAATCGATCAAATCCCAGGATCAAATTCCTGAAATTCCTGCTAGTTTTGATAGCTCATTCACCCAGGATTATTTCATTTTGAAAAGTAGAAACACTGGCTTTCATCTCTTCCAAGGTATTGTAATGACAGCTTACTTGGGAGGGGGTTGGTGTCTGTCCTGAGATATGGGGTTGGAATGAGAGCTCACCTGAGATAGGGAGGTACATTGAGCAGTGTTCTGAATTTAGGGGGGCCAAAGCAGGAAAAGCCCGCGCAAAGCCCGCGATAGGGGGTTCAGAAATTTTGGCAGCCCTGAGATAGAGGGGTGCTTTCAAAGGAAGGGAACAAGCATACGCGTACCCTAAATAATACTGAGTGGGGGGGGGGGGGGGCGGGAAGAGTAGAAAACAAGCCACAAAAGCCAGGTCATGAAGAACGATTCACGATATGCACGCACTGTACCCACCACACTACCAATTATCTAGGCCGCTGGTGCTGGGGAAGACTTGGCACCTGTATCCTTGTACCTTGATCATAGTCTCTTGAAAATATCCCTGCTGGAATTCACTTTCCAGCAGGGATTTTTTCAAGAGAATATTTCAACAAATTAGACATAATCTCTCACCTGAATCATGAAAAATAGCGATGATATTCCATTTGGACTCATTTGCAAAATTTAGAATCAGTTCTCATAGAACAAATGCCGGTTATTAGGGGCTGTGATTTCCCTATCGCGCGTTAGCACAATCGTGCACTGCCATCATGCATAACATGGATTCACTGCACAGTACGTTATTTAGTCAATGTACACTGTTTGTTCTCACACCCATGCTTCGTATACACTGTACATGTTAGCACAAACAGTGCACATAGACAAGATAAGGTAGTTGTAGGGTATCTACGTAGTGTAAGTTCGAACAACCATACTCGGAATTTTCAAAAACGGATTTTCGCACAGAAAAACGTACGGACGTATTTTACTCCAAAAAACGTATTAATACGTTAAAAACGTACTACTTGGTGGTTCTATATATGTGACCAATTTTGAAGCCTATTTAATGAACAATATTTTCAATTGGTATGAGGATTTTTTTTTTTTTTTGGCTATTTTTGTTTTTTTACGACGGCCAATGGGGGGGGGGGGCGCCTGTTGCGCCCCCCCCCCCCCCCCCGGATACGCCACTGTATAAGCGAATATCGTAAGTTTATTTAAATTCTATTTAGGGTAATAATTAGGACAAATAATATGAATATTTAGTTAAATACATAATCAAATCTATGTCTTTTTCTGTAAGTTTTCGTGAAAAGGAAAGAAATTATACATACTGTTTTTGGTGCAAATAGCCTTAGTAGCTGAGGCACCATTAAAACCTAACTAGAATCGGGGAGAACACTTAAAGCCAGTCAGAAACTATTGATCTCGGTCAAGGCAGCAAACATTTATCTGGGGGTTATCCACGTCGCGACGAGATGCAAGCGTCAGCTGCCATCCGATAGTCTTCATCTCGTCGAATGGGGGCTCGATCTCGTCCTGCTAGTTTCGCCGTCGGCTGAAGCGACATCGCTGGTCAAGGAGGGACTCTGGTTGGGAACGACGCTGTTGGTAGAGGCCGAGGAGCTGAAAGGACCGCCGGTAGGGCAGCGTCTGGCTGAGTGGCCGAGTCGGCGTGAACCAGAGAGCAGCCAAGTGACCCGGGCGAGCTGACGTCAACGGCAAGGACAGCCGACACCCACGAGTTTGCACTAAGCTGAATCGTTCATTATATTTAAGATAAGTTTGTTTATGTATAACTTGCAATTTGTTTGATTATGTTTATATACACAATGGAAATCCAACACTGAAAGCAAAAGAAAACTAAACATTAAATTGGAAATATAACTCTGTACAATGGTTTCCATCCAGTTTATTCTGTGTCAAGTAGCAGTTAAAAAAAAAAAAAAAGACAATTTGGAGGTTCCACCGAAATCCACTGCTACTTAATATTTGATAAGAATTTGGATAAATCAAGTTACTGGTCCCCTTTCAATGATAAGTGTTCATATAGTTAAGTGGTTTCTCCCCAAGGTTAAGTCCTTGGTAATGCCTGTAAGCTAGGCCAATGCTTAGGCGGTTGTGCATTATGCACGGTGCTCATAGATTCCAGGATTGATTTTTGATAGGCTGAATCTTCTGGTGTGGATTGGACAGGTCTTCCGCATGGTTAATTTACTGCAATAAATCATATATACCTACCTATTATGCCAGTAGTCTTGACTACGGGACCCCTTCGAGAATTTAACACAAATGAGTCACAATATTGTGCGCACCCCCCGTAATCCTATTGTCCCCTTCGCCACTCACGCGCGTCAACACGCTACGGCCATCTTCCTCTTTCTTGCTCGCCCCCGACGAGATAGGACGTATAGTCACAGCGCTCCTGAAATCAGGTCGTATAGTATCTTTTAGGTGCGCTTTTTCGCACATTTTGTGCGTATCTCCCAAATAAATTTTACTCTTATTTTACTGCATTCAGTTGAAGTATTTCTTATTTCGAAAAGTATACTTTATTGTCTGTTTTATTGCAGTGGTATGAATTCGGAAGAAGAAGCAGCTAGGTCACGGAGACCTGCTTCTTCCGAAGAGTCGTCTAGCAAGACGACTCGGCCTTCCAGAACTCTCCCGAGTACTTCGGTACATGGGGGAGGGAGGAGGCTAAGGGTAAGTTGCCTAGTGGTGTTTCCTTGCAGAGTTTGCCAGTCTCGGAGCTTGCGGCTTCGGGACGGGTGGCGTTAACTGAGTCTGGATTGTCAACTCCGAAGCCCGTGGTTTCGGGGTGGGTGGCGTCAGATTCTAGTGGTTTGGATATCTTGAATCCAATCCCCCGGTCGTCAAGACCAGAGGGGGGCGGTTGTTTCCCGTACGGTAGCGTTCACTCGCTCTGATCCGTTAGGGGAGACGCGCCCCACTACTGCAGGGCAACCCACGGGCTTAGTCCATGTTGGTCTGGGTTCTCAAACCCTAGCCCCCGGCAAACGCCATATGGGGGAACGAGTACTTCCTGGGCTGTCTACATTGCCAGCTAATGGGAATGCTCGAGCTAACAATTATGGACGCTCTTCGGAGCAACAGGTGTTTTCACCTGAGTGCGTGACTACTAGTGCTCCCCTATTGCCGCTCTCTAGCGGTCCAATAGCGGGTTCACACGCCTTTAGTAGTCATCGGGCACATACCGAGTCATCTCGGTCTGCCCCCGCACTGGGTGCTTTTAGCTCCCAACCCATGGCTACTGCATCTTTTTGCTTAGCCAATATGGGTGATTTGGGCGATTCTTTGGGCTTACGCCATGAGCGCTCTAATCCCTTTAAGGGAAGTGAACGTCCCTCCGTGGAGGGTTCGGTTCGTGTTTCCGAAGCGGCTTCGGAGATCGAACGAATCCGATTAAGCGTTCTACATTGCCATGGGCACATACCGAGTCATCTCGGTCTGCCCTCGCACTGGGTGCTTTTAGCACCCGGCTCAGACTTTGGGTTCAATACCCATAAGTGCGGTCACCGGAGCGAGTGATTACTTCCGGTTTGACCTGAGGTCTCTCCTATTGTTGCCCACGGGCGGAACAATAAAGAGTTCACATACTATTAGTAGTCAGTGGGCGTATACTGGGATCTTGTCCCAGTCTGCCCTCGCACCTGGTTATTGAATAGCCCCTGGCTGACGCCGTATGGGGGAACGAGTGCTACCCGGGCTGTTGCTTGGCCAGCTGATGGGTAGACTTGAGCTCATTTTATGGGCGCTCCACGGAGCAACAGGTGTGCTGACCTGTGTGTGTGACTGCTAGTGCTCTCCTATTGCCGCTCTCTAGTGGTTCCTTAGCGAGTTCACATGCCTTTAGTAGTCGGTGGGCAAATGCCGGGTCATCCCGGTCCGCCCTTGCACTGGGCGCCTTGGCGCCCGGCCCATGGCTGTTGCATCTTCTTGCTCAGCCGATATGGGTAATTGGTGCGCGTCTTTGGGTTCAATACCCTCAGCGCACTTCTCCCATAAAGGGAGGTGAGCGTCCCTCAGCGGAGGGTTCGGTTCGTGTTCCCGAAGGGCTTCGGGGATCCGAACGAAACCGAATAAACGCTCTGAAAAGCGGGTTTCGACTTAGGCTCTTTTTGAGCCAATCAGAAGCCTAGGGAAGGGGCTAAAAGAGGCAAGGCTTTGCCTGCCTCTTGCCCATCGGGTTTAGCTAACCCTCCGGTCTCTCAAGCTGAGATGTTCGGTGTGAGATGGGCTTTGCCCAGACTCAGGGTTGGTCCCTTGTACCAGGCATCACATCCCCTGCCTTTGTCCCTTTTTTGGGTCGGACATCGAGACTAATTAGCCTTTTATGGTTTATTCTTCTTTGTCTGTGGCGGGATCACATGCGCCTCCTATTCTCGCAGCCTCGGGGCTCCGTCGGGTGAGGAGGCTTATGGCGGTTCATGCGTGAATCCGACTGTTTCGGCCTTTGTTCGTGATCCTTTGTCACGATCATTTCAGGCGGAACCAGTTTTGGAAGCGGCCTCTCAAGCTTCGGTTTCCGAATCGCTGGGGCAGGCAGAGCCTTAGTCGCTCTCCCTTTGTGGGGTAGAAGCGATTGCTTTGTTCTAAACTTTCCCTGACTTTCAGTCAGCCCGCGCGCAGGGTTCGACTTTGCTTGGGTTCAGGCAGCGGGATTCCTCCGAGGGTATTTCTCTAGCGGAGGATTTCAAGCTGGATTATGGACGCATTGAAGCGGCGCTTCTTTTAAGCGTCATGTTTGGTTTGCAGTGGTCATAGTTTTCCACTGCAGCTGCCTTGGTCATGTACCGTCGCAGAGTCTTGGTTCTTACGGCCCTTTGGGTTAAGGAGTCGGACATCGCACTGCTTCTCTCGGATGTTCCGTCTCGGGTCCTTTGCTTTTGGCGATGCGCGATAACAGGTCTCTGTCTTGTTTACATGCTCATCCTAAGTCGATGCGAGCCCTCTGTCCACGTCTTGGTTGGTGGCTGTCTTCGTTCCTTTCTCCCCGCTTGGGAGGCCATCTCCGGGGACGCTTTTGTTCTCTTGGACGGATTCTTCTTAGATCTGTCCGCCCCGCTCCCCGGAGGGGCTATAGGAACTCGGTCACCTCACAGGCCCTAGCTCGTTCTCGTGCCTCATCAGAGATTGAATCTCTGTTGAAAAAGTGGGCTATAGAAAGGGTAAGAGACTGGCTGTCTTTTTCCCTTTCTCCGACTTTTGTTATTCCCAAGCGCTCGGGAAAACTTCAGTACATTTTCGGATGGAGACTCTCGCCTCCATTCTCCCGTTGATCAAGAGGAAGGACTACGCGGTCTTGATAGTTTTCTAAGATGCGTATTTCCACTTTCCCATTCATCGCGACTCGCGCGATCTTCTGGGGTTTTCCTTCCTCTCAGAGACCTATCGCTTTCGCACTCTTCCCTTCGGGCTGCGCCCAGTCCCTCGGGTTTTTACTCAGGTTGTAGCCGTGCTGGCAGCCTCTCTGAGGCGACGCGGCCTTCGGCTATTTTTGCTACCTGGACGATTGGCTTCTCCTAGCGGAGTCGCGCGATTGTTTGTTGGACGAGACTCGTTTGCTCGTCATTCTTACTCAAGACTTGGGTTTCCTAATATTTGGGAAAAGTCGGAGTTAGTTCCTAATTGCAGCCCAGTTTTTCTGGGGGCTGTGTTGGACATTTGGAATCAGTTGGCTCGGCCCAGTCGAGACAGGTTTCTCACCATTGTCTCGGCAGCTCGCAAGCTCATGCTGGCCAGAAAGGTTCTTGCGCGAGGCAAGTCATTCCGTACCCCCCCCCCCCCCCCTTCCGTTGATCTCGGTTTCGACGGACGCCTCTCGGTTGGGGTGGGGAGGACATTGCAATGGCAGCGCGGTCGCGGGGGATTGGTCTCATCTTGGGACTCTTCCCCATATTAATGTGATCCTCACGGACAATGTCACTGTGGCGGCTTATGTCAATCTGCAGGGAGGCACTCCTTCTGCTATCCTGAATGCCCTAGCAGCACAGCTGTGGAGGTGGTGTTGTCGCATGGCGATCACACCCGTGGCCTCTTTCATCCCCGGTCTGGAAAACCTCATTGCGGATTTTCTGTCTCGGGGCAGGTGTCTTCCATCGGAATGGATGCTCCATCCAGAGGTTTTTCGCCGCATTTGCAGTTACCTGGATCCACTGGAAGTGGATCTTTTTGCGTCGGTTCTAAACCACCTACTTCCGATATATTGCTCCTGTGCGCGCGATTGGGGAGCTTGGGCTCTCAATGCTTTCTCTCTCAGTTGGGAGAATCTTCGAGGATTTGCCTTTCCTCCCTTCCAGCTGATTCCGCGAGTCTTGTGGAAGATCAGGGAAGATCGGTCTCGGGTGCTTGTGATAGCTCCTTTTTGGCCCAGGAGGAGTTGGTTCCGGAGCTAATGAGCCTTCTGGCGGCTCAACCGTTCCTTCTTCCGTTAAGAGTGGATCTGGTGTTGCAGCCCCTCTTGGGGATTCTTCACCACAATCCAGAGTCCCTTCATTTGACTGATTGGCCCCTGTCGGGGAATCTGCAAGACAGTCGGGTCTCTGTGATAGAGCCGAGGAATTTTTATTGTCCAGTCGTAGAGTTTCTACTAGGGAGATTTATAATTCCCGTCTTTCGGTCTTTTTCCTTTGGCGTAAAGAGCGAAATCAAACCCCTTATCGGCTCCTATTGGTTCAATCGCGGATTTTCTAATCTCGCTATTTGACAAAGGGAGATCCATCTCTACTATCCGAGGCTACCGTTCGGAACGATCGGGGCCATTCATTCGGGTTTTTCAGATGGTTCGGGGATTTCCAATTCCCCGCTGTTAAGTGGTGTGATTCGGTCGTTCTTTTTGAAGCGACCTCCTTGTTCTAGGTTAGTGCCGTCTTGGAGTCTGCCTAAGGTCCTGGAGGCCTTGGCGAAACCTCTTTTCGAACCGTTAGGTGAAGCTCGCTTCATCTTACGGTTAAGACGCTCTTTTTGGTAGCTTTTGCCTCTGGGCAGAGGCGCAGTACTCTTCATGCTCTCTGCCTTACTCCTGGTCATGTTCGCTGGGAGAGAAAAGGCGTTAGATTGATTCCTAAGGCTTCTTTTATTGCCAAGAATCAGACAGCTGCCTCTGGCCCTGTTGAGATTTTTTTCTTTGTCTGCTTTCTGGGTTTTTGTCAGTGCGCGAGGACAAAGTTTGGTGTCCTGTTAGGGCTCTCAAATGGTATTTTGATAAGACTAAGTCTTATCGTAAGGATGATCAGTTGTTCCTGATCACTAGAGAGCCTTTTTCTCCTGCTTCTCTTGATTCCATTTCTAGATGGATTGTCGAGGCTATTAGGGCTGCTGGCACAGGGGCTCTTTTTTCCGACAGTAAGCCTCGTGCTCATGACACTCGTAGTGTCAGCACTTCTTGGGCTCTGTTTCAAGGTGTGGCGCTTGATGATATTTTGAAGGCTGCTTATTGGCGTTCGCCCAATTCCTTCATTTCTTGCTACCTTAGGGATGTTCCCGCAGGTGAGGCTATGTTTGCGTCAGCCACCTTGAAGGCCGCTGTGTCTTTGTATTCTTCGCTGTAATCCTATTCCCTTCTGCTTGAAACATGCCTCCCGGTCTTTGAGTTGGCGCTGGTCTGGCATAATAGGTAGGTATATATGATTGATTGCAGTAAATTTGTAAAATCAGCACTGATTTTCTTATTTACTATATAAATCTATATACCTACCTATGACCCTCCCTCCTTCCCCTCACCTTGCAAGCAACATGTTTCTACTTGGGATTGCTCGCAAAAGAGGAAGATGGCCGTAGCGTGTTGACGTGCGTGAGTGGCGAAGGGGACAATAGGATTACGGGGGGTGCGCACAATATTGTGACTCATTTGTGTTAAATTCTCGAAGGGGTCCCGTAGTCAAGACTACTGGCATAATAAGTAGGTATATAGATTTATATAGTAAATAAGAAAATCAGTGCTGATTTTACAAATTTGTATGCTCATTAAGCGATACTTTCTAGTGTGCTTGCTAATAGGCACTAGGGGTTTTGGCATTCTATGCCAGGTGTTAAAGCTGTTGCTTTGTTTATGCGGATGCTTGGAGCCTAGATTGTGTTTTGATCGAATTGGAATCTATTTAGTCGTTATGGCTAGTATTGAGCAGATGAAACAATTTTCTACTTTTGGTAGGGACATGGGCCTTGCGGGGGCGACTTGAGTAGTTTCGTCTCTGAACGCTGTCAGGCGTTCGAACGAGAAAAAGAGTGGGAAGCTCGAGAAAAAGAGCGTGAGCATGAACTGAACTTAGCGCAATTGCGTAAAGAAGGAGGGGATAATGTACCTCAGTTAGGTGGGATAAAGCTTGAAGTGGGTCGGTTTGACGATGCCCACGATAAGTTCGATGCTTACATTACAAAATTTGAAATGATAATGAAAAGTCAGAGAGTCTCCGATGACTTATGGGTATTACATTCTAATCTCTAATCTTACAGGGAAAGCTCTAGATGTAGTAAATAGGATGAATGTAGATGATCGCCAGAAGTATACACACAGAGAAATATTTACTTAATATTTCATTATGTAAACTTCCTTTTGTAAAATTTTTACTTAATATATGTAAAATTGTCTCAAATGAATGTTTTTATGTAGTATTTTACTAAATATTTGTAATGAATTACATTTCGCATATAATGTGTCATGCAAAATGTAAAATTTTATGTAACATTTACTTAGCACTATTTAAGTAAAATTCATTTTGCAAAAGAAATGCCTATTATGTAAAATGTGTTAAGTACAAGTATTTTTTAAAGGGAATTTTATCATGCAGATGTTATAAGTCATCATTAAGTGAAATGTTTTGTAAACTATTGGTATAAAATACATTTTACGAATGTCAGTTGACATTAACATGATTTTGATACACAGTTATGTAAAACTGACGGAACAAATCTTGCAAAATAACGCTGTAAGATATTTCTTCATAAAGATTTTTGCAATATTGCCCTTTTCGTTAAGTTTATTTAACATGCACAATGTAATTTGTTGTCATTAAGTAAAAATGTTTTGCAAACGGTTTTGCATATCTCCAAACAATGAAAATGACAAACAAGCGAATTATGAGATGGAGTATGTGCCTACATGAATATAGATTCCGCCTGGTATCCGTAAAAGGGTCAGAAAACAAAGCTGCTCACCTTATGAGCAGATTGCTGTAAATATTGACATTCAATCTTGAAGCATTAATTTGTTTTCCCTACATTTGACATAAGCCAAAATCTTGAACAGAAGACACACATTTCATTATTGCTCTTATTGCTTATTCATTTGTATGATTATATGATGCATATGACAAATGCTTAATAAAGACATTTCTCATTTCTTTCAGAAACAAAAGAACCTGCAAGTTCTTGTGCTAGGCTTATTATAGGAATTATGTTGTGTAGGGCTTAGTTGTAAATTAGCATAGGATAATTTAGGGCCAGTAGGCAGTAAAGTAATTGTACTTATGATTCGAGCTGTAAATGATTTTATTTCCTAAAAATGAAATGAAATATGTTGATTATAAAAAAAAAATGATATGCACACCATTATACTGGAATTCCTTTTATGATTAGTGTTCTCATAACGAGAGTACAATGCTTATAGGTTTGAATGTTAAAAAAAAAGAAGATATATATATGTGACCCGTCACGTCAAAATGAGACAGAAGTCGCATTTTTTGAAATTGCATTTTATTATTGATTATTATTCTCCGTTTCATAAGCTTTAATTTGGTATATAGTTCAACTCTAGAGAGTGAGTATTAGTGGAGATAATAGCTTTTGAATCTTGAGTAAAGTAGGGCCGTGGCAAAGTATTTCTTCGAGAAAAACGCTTCCAAAGTTTGACTTCCGTTTTGAAGAATGATGAGAAAAGTGTTGGAGGGAATGTCAAATGTTGTGAATTATATAGATGACATTTTAATTCACACAAGTACATGGGAAGAACATGTGCAGGTATTGAATGCGGTCCTGAGTAGGTTACGGAAGGCTAATCTGGCTGCCAAGCCCTCTAAATGCACTATAGGTCCTCAGAACATAGAATTTCTAGGGCATAGGATAGGAGATGGTGCAATCCTTACCAGCGATGTACTGACCCGTAAAGTACTCGAAGCCCCAAGACCACAAACTAAGAAGCAGGTTAGGTCATTCCTCGGGCTCTGTGGCTATTATCGGGACTATATACCGAACTATGCAGACGTGGCCTTACCCTTAACAAATCTTACTCGTAAAGGCACACCTAATAACGTTGAATGGGGTCCGAAAGAAGATTCATTTGTCGGGTTGAAAGAGTCCCTTGCAAGCCCCCCTGTGTTAAGATTGCCAGACTTTGAGAAGACTTTTATGTTGAAGGTTGATGCGTCCGACGTTGGTATCGGGGCAGTACAAATGCAGGAGCATGATGGGAATGATTTTCCTTTGGCGTATGCCAGCAAGAAGCTCCTCCCTAGGGAACAAAGATATTCCACAGTAGAAAAGGAGTGTCTTGCTATTGTTTGGGCTGTCAAAAGATCTGACTATTATTTGTTTGGAAGAGTGTTTAAGATACATACTGACCACAAGCCCCTTACATATCTCCAAACAATGAAAATGACAAACAAGCGAATTATGAGATGGAGTATGTGCCTACATGAATATAGATTCCGCCTGGTATCCGTAAAAGGGTCAGAAAACAAAGCTGCTCACCTTATGAGCAGATTGCTGTAAATATTGACATTCAATCTTGAAGCATTAATTTGTTTTCCCTACATTTGACATAAGCCAAAATCTTGAACAGAAGACACACATTTCATTATTGCTCTTATTGCTTATTCATTTGTATGATTATATGATGCATATGACAAATGCTTAATAAAGACATTTCTCATTTCTTTCAGAAACAAAAGAACCTGCAAGTTCTTGTGCTAGGCTTATTATAGGAATTATGTTGTGTAGGGCTTAGTTGTAAATTAGCATAGGATAATTTAGGGCCAGTAGGCAGTAAAGTAATTGTACTTATGATTCGAGCTGTAAATGATTTTATTTCCTAAAAATGAAATGAAATATGTTGATTATAAAAAAAAATGATATGCACACCATTATACTGGAATTCCTTTTATGATTAGTGTTCTCATAACGAGAGTACAATGCTTATAGGTTTGAATGTTAAAAAAAAAGAAGATTATGTTATTTGTTTGCATATTCATTTCGTCCCAGACTTGTGTCGGGGAAAAAAACAAAACCTCTTTTCTCGGCCCTCTGAAACAGAAAAATACTCAACTGTTTTCCGTGAAAATTAATATGAAGCATATTATCATCATTTCCTATCTACTCTGCAATTTTCATGATATTTAAGGCCCGAATGAGGGAGATACGAGAATGTGAATTTTCGAGGATTTCTGCTCCTCGCTCACCGGAGGGCTTCGATAGCCGTTAGGAATTCAAAAGCTTTGACGACTTTACAAAGAAGTTAATTGGGGTGTAGAGCCGCGCCTGAATACAATTTATTTATATAGCAAGCGAACAAGTGACGAATTCGAATGACTCTTTGAAAAAGATTGATTCGTGCAATCGTATGTTGGCAGCCGGAGATTACGACATTGGATGCAAAATGATGAAATGGATTGGAAAAAAAGGTAGAAAATGAATGACAAAAGGCGAAATTTAGCATGAAATGTGCAAGATCACGAAGTTTCTGGACGAAACTGAATGAAAAAAAGTGTTGATTCAACATAATCGGAAACCTTTTAAACTCACATTGATCATTAGTAATATCCCTATCAATTTCATTATAATAATCATCGTAATCATAATCTTTTTAATTTTTATCATCATCACTATGATTATCATCACTATCACAAGTACCAATATTACATCAGCAACTTCCGTATCATTTTCTTTACCAACATCAATATCATTATCATTATAAATATTGTCATCACCCTTATCGACATCATTATTATTATCAACATCATCATCATCATCACTGATATCATCAATGATACAAATGTCACCGTTATCATCATTTTCATTATCGCCATCATTCTCACAATCATGACCATCATCATGAGCATCATTATCATCGTCATCATCATCATCATCATTACTATCTTTAGCCAAGCCTTCAATATCTTAATAATTATCATCGTTATCATATTATAGGTTTTCCCGGCCAATTTCGCACGTTTGTCAGTGTGTTTGATAGAAAGTTCATTCAATTTAGCAAAAATCCTCGTTACGGCGCATTCTGTCTTTCGAAATTGCAACTTGTGCATTCAATTTAACATTTCGAACAATGAAATCTGCACATGTGCCTTTCGAATTCATAAAAGGGGTCTTCAAATTGACACGTGCTCTTTATTCAGTCAAATTCGCCAACACCGGTCGAAGGGGTTATTTCAGTCATTCAATTTCGTGGATGGGCATCCAAATTCCCAACATTTTCAGTCAAATTACCTCATAGTTTTTATTTGCATTTTAAAAGGTGAGAACATATGTATTTAAATGTGATTTTTGTTTCGGCCACACGCTGTTAAGCAGTAAATAACTCGAATTTGTTGTTCTGTAACGCCCCTCTTCTTTCATACATGCAATAAGGCATATATTTACCAGTACGACAGAGGCCCTTCATCTTCTTCGGTACAGTCATGGCAACACAAGTTAGATACAGGCGCATATTTCAGCAAGATAGAGAAAGACTTATAGAAGCATTTGAGGGACATAACCTTGACTACCTAGAACTGGCCGACACGCTCGGAATAAAGCGCTTAACTGCCAGATCAATTGTGGCCACATATCTCCGGACCGGGAGACGCAACAAGCTGCCAAGGGGAGGCGAGCGAAACGTGAAGATGGATGACGAAATGAGAGCTCGTCTCCAAGCCACTGTAAGCAGTAACCCCTTAGTCACCCTTGAGCAACTGAAGATAGATCTACAGGCAGCTCTTCCGCAGAAGCCCCCGGTATCCGTCTCTACTATTGCTAGAGCACCTGACGGAATGCTCATCACGACGAAACTGGCCGAGGATGTCGCAGATGCTAGAAATTCACCGAGAATCCTAGACACGCGCATGGAGTACGCACATTGGTTTGTGGCCGAGGGTTACGTTGCACACTGTGTCTACATTGATGAGACCGGCTACAACTTCTGGACCAGACGCTCTTTTGGAAGAGCCCCACGCGGGGTCCCTGCACGTCGGGTCGTACATGGCCAACGCGGTCGGTAGTGCAATGTCACTTTTGCAGTTTCAAGTGAGATTGGGCTCGTCCACCACACTATTGAAGTGGAAACGGTGACGAGGGAAACTTTCGAGCCTTTCCTGGCTACCACCGCTCATGAATGCGAGAATGTCTCCCCCCCCCCCCCCCCCCTGATGAGGACGTGTACCTGATTTTAGACAACGCACTTCCTCATGTAAGAGCTCAGCTACCTGGTGATGCAAGCCCAAGGATACATTTGAAGTTTCTTCCTCTGTATTCTCCATTTCTCAACTGCGTGGAGATGGCCCATTCTGCGTTTAAGGCAGCCATCAAACGAGATCTGGCCCGCCCGGAGTTGCAGCAGAGGGTAGGCGACAGAGAAGCAGCACAAGAAGCTGGGGTCAACATGCAGGAGTGGAGAATCAACCTTGTTCAGCAGGGAGCTCGACGAAATACTGACGCAATAACGCAAGAGAAAGCCATCAGGTGGTTTAACCACACCCAGACATACCTCCCAAGATGCCTGGCCCGCCAACAAATAGATGGCTAGAACTGATCTAAGAACTGTATTCTTTATTCCTAATGATGGTTAGCATTAATGTAACACCCACCCAATGCAAATAATGAAAGACATATGAAAGAAATAATCACGATGTAAATTGAAACCTCCACACACAATACACCTTTGAAAAAAAAAGTTGCCAAGATGGTACAGGAATAAAGAATAATCCGAAAATATGAAATATTCTGATGCTCATACAAAACAATGATGAAAAAATTGAAAAAAAGTAGAAGAATAAACGCTTAAAGTAGATATTCAAAGAAAATCACAAATATGGCAATTAATGTATCACTAGAAACTGGGAAGCTTACAGATGGCAATCGTATAAGTTTTATGTCAACTGCGTATCTGATGATTATAAAAACACAAATAAAAGCTCTTCTCAGCATCTGGAATATCCGAGGATTCGCCAGAAATATAGCGATGTTTTGATGTCGTCACACTCGGGATCGATCCTGCTTAAGCAGACGACGTCCTATAATGAATGAACGTAATTGCAATGCAATTATTTATCAAATTATAAAGAGTTTGGTGTATTTAAACATGACCTTATTTCACACCATTATAAAGGGAAAGTGAAACTGATTCTGATAGCTAAAACCGTTTGATTGTAAATACACAGGAGAAGGGTCAATGATCAATGAAATAAACCCCACTTTCAAATTGAAAAGCCCTCCGAATAATAGCAGGATGGTATTCGTTCCCTCTTGAAACGCCGAACATGCCCCGGTGCAAGCAGCTGAAAATACAATGGCGTCTTATTTTGTTTACAAGTGACTGATTCCTTTATTTTTTTAACGCTGCATTTTTCATCAAAATAATACCATACACGAAGTTATGAGTGTGGCAACAGACTAACATTAAGACTGACGCTAGTGAAGGAAGAGAAATAAGTGAAGAGGAGATGACAAAATAGGCTCTGAAAAATGTGTAAGATGTTATGGGACATCGTCTGCTTAGACAGGACTGGTCCATGGTGTGTCGTCACATATCTCAGCAGCGTTCGAGGAGCTCTTCAGCTGCTATATCGGGGGCTGTATTTTACCGTTTTATAATTGATAATAATCATTACTCCAAATGTTTCCAACCGTTGAATTTGGATAACCTTGTTTAATTTATGCCATCTATGCAATAATTTAAGTATTAAGCCAATATTAAAATCATTAAAGTTCTACTTTAAAGACGTCTGCTAAATTGACTTAAGTACTTGTTAAATTAGGTGCCTAGAAATGAGAATAAACGAGCGCACTATATTTGTGATCACGTGACTACATAATTCTAAATTGAATGAACCATTTGCGAATTCATGCTTTTTAATGAATTTCAGTTGAAAAAGTATTAATTAGAATGAGGTTAAATGTAATCTGAATGCTCCAAAAATTAATTTGAACGAATAAATAATGAAATTAAAATACCGAGCGTGTCCTCTTGGCTAAATTTGGCTAAATTGAATGAATGCTCTATCAAATCGACTGACAAAAATACGAAATTGGCCGGGAATCATTATTGTCACCATGATTATCATCCTAATTATTGTCATCATAATGATCATTCTCTTCCTCCTCATCAGTGTTCTGACTGACCTTCCATGCACCGCTTTTCCTTCTTGATGTCATCCTTGTTGTCCTGATTGAAGGAGAGTACCTATAAGGTTTGGAGAGCTTCTTTCTTTTCATCGTCCCATCCGTTCATCATTGAGCCAAGGTGGGGAAGGATTCCCGCTTGAACCAGCTTCCTCTATAATGGTACCACAAAAGAAGTAAAACAAAAATTAAAGAAAAAAGAAGAAATCTCAATGACTACTTCCCCATTTACCCTTTGTGCGTTTTTTAGTCATGAGTAGGATGACCCTTTTCGTTTTCCCTCATAAAAAATAATTTATCTTGATCGTCAATCTCATTATCATCATCATCTTCATTGGCGGGGTACCTGACTTTTAAAAGCGGAAGGGGAAGTGGGGGGGGGGTGTACTGAGGGCAAGGAAAAGTGTTAATGACTGGGGTTTTTTTGGTTGATATAGTAGCTTTCTAATTAAGTATCCAATCACAGGGCTTTACAGTGTATTACTACCACGGTCATTGGATTGGGGGAGGGGCACGCTGTTAAAAAAACAACCCTCATTTTCAAACAGAACTAGAATTCCCTAACCTTGTTTCCGTCGTTCGAAGCCAAATGCTGTATTGCCTCGACGACTTCGACAGCGAAATGATCGTAATTCGGCGAGTAGTGACCAGAACTCTCGTTGTCGATTGCCAACGTTCTCCCTAGGACGTCGACCATGAATTCGGCATTCTTTGGGTTCGTATTCAAATTCTCATTTTCCTCCTCGGTCACGATGTAGGCAAGAATATGCAGGGCCTAGAAAGTAATGAAAAGATATATTTTCTCAAAACCGTTTACCCGCTATGGAGTGAATCCCGAGACTTGCCACATTGTTTAGAGTATATATATACATGCAGTATCTACATGGTACATTAGCAGGACATGCAACAATGCGGTTGATTGTGTCATAATAGCGCCCCTACATTAGATGGACAGTTCGTACATTAAGCGGACATTCGAACAGAGAAATAGGAAAATAAATGTCCTGCTAATGTACCATGAAGATCTATATATTAGGAAAACACCTCTACCGGCATCTTTCCTCCTCCATTCATCCTTGTTCTATTCGAACCCCCTCTTTCTTTCTCCCATTGTAGTATCCCTTCTTTTGAAAGATAGACTACATACATAACTGGACTTGTAGTAGTACACGTCATCGGACTCTATTTATATGCGCATAATATTCTTGTATATAAATTGCCGAAGATTCAAACTTCATGTTATTCCACCTGAAGAAATAAACAAAAGCACTTGTGGAAACCTTTTTACTGCTGTGTCTTATTTGTCTCTGGGTGAACCTTTCATTTACTTTATATAATCCATTGTGTCCTCCATATTCTGAGAATAACCAAACAAGTCTATACCCGGTGTAAGCTCTTGTAATCACTCTACTCTATTGTGTACTGTGCAAAACAATAATCCACTGTTCCATTGACTCCAATTGCCATAATCCTTCTTCCCCAGCTCACCAGGTCAATTATACCATATCCTCCATGCTATCACAACTCATTCTTTTATCTTTGTTGTTTTCTTTTTTTCTGAAGGTTCATAATTCCGAAAGACAAATTTCCAATAACAGGGGGTTCATTATCCTGAAAAAAATGTTTCATTATTCATAAGTTTCATTATTCCAAAGCACATTTCTACTATGATATTCTTCAAAAATATCATAAAAAGAATGAGGGAAGTAACGATCATTTTTCGCCTTTACCAGAACTCAAAGGCCCGAATTCACAAAGGTGGTTTCAGTCAAAACCATGGTTTCAACAGTGGTTTGAAACCATGGTTTAGACCATGGATTCAAATCTGCGATTCACAAAGGTGGTTTCAAGTGAAACCATGGTTTCACCCACGGATTTTACGTCATCATTTGAGTCAACTGTTTGGGGTGGCCTGAAACCGTGGATTCAGGCGAAACCACGGTTTTAACCAATCAGAGTGCAGCATTTAGGCTGCAGACATCATCAACCGGCCGGCTGATCATGATCGATCGTGAACGCTGCGGAAAGAAATTTTCTCGCAACAAAAAATGAGGAGCTAGCATACTTTCCCGAGCCCAAGCTGAAAGGAAATCGTAAGTAATTTACCGATTCCAAGTGATATCTAATTTAGAAATTTCTTTTCTTCTTATCTGCACGTATCGTGTTGCCCAGAAAAGTAAAAATTACTTCATAAAAAATTAAAAGCATGCTGTTTGGAACCTAGCGCCAGTGTGCAGCTGGTTGAGAAAAAAAAATCGCACTCTCGTTAATTCTTTAGTCCCGGGCGTGTAATTTGGTGTCCCTCATCACAACTAACAAAGACGAGTCTGCATCTGAGACTGAAGAAAGTCGAGGTCAGCCTCATCAGGTAACCTGGCATTATTTTGTATGCATTTTCATTGGTTTGAAAGCAAGATCTATTCAATCTTTCAGCCAAATTGATTTTGAGTAAAATGAGACCATAAATTAATCTAGCAAACATTCACTGTTTCAGCAGTCAAAAACAGACATCAAAAAATTTAATTTGCTCAAAGCGAGTTTTAATTTTCTTATATTTTGATCTTCCCTCTAATTCTAAATTTCTAACACCATTTTCCATACAGACAGCTGCCAGACCACAACGAGGTCTTGTAGACCGGAGGAATCCATTTGAATTGTATGACGACACTGCATTCTGCCTCATTAACATGCTGGAAGGGGATGAGGAGGAAGGGAAAAGTCCACTACATGTGATCTTGCAGGTATTGGCCTCTCTATTTTGTACACAGAATTTCACATTTTCTTCGTTTTCAAGAAAAATTGAAATTATTTTGAATTGTTGTTTGAGTATGACATGACTGCATCAATTAGAAAAGCAATTTGGAAAGAATTATGTTGATTCCTAATTTGAAATTTGACATTAAAATTTTTTTTTTTTAATTTATACAAAATGAATGGAGAGTTGTTAACGATGACATCACAGATGATGGCCAAGTTGCCAACTCAAGGATCCCCATGATAGGGATTTGCTCAATGGCGGATCCAGGGGGGGTCGGGGGGGAACAGGAGGCAAATTTTAAATTTTTTTTTTTGCTTGTCAGGGAATTATGGAGGAAACTGGACCCCCATAACCCCCCCCCCCCCCCCCCCCCCCCCCCCACTGAGCGAATTTTGAAGGTCTGGCGAAAAAAAACTTTTGACACAAAAAATTCCTCCCATCAAGCTTCTTCGTTTACAGTAACATTGTTAGAAGAACGCAGTTACAAACTCATCATAACAACATTATCTTTCTGGTCCTATACATCTTTGTAATATACTTTTTAAAACACTGATATTGCAAAGTTTTGATATTTCCTTGGTCCAGAAGAGCAGTGGTGTAAAAGGGAAGGGGAGGGGAGAGGAGGGGCATAGGGGCTCATGTTCTCCATTGCTTTGAAAAAATATACACACATACAAACCCTTTTTTCCACTTGTAGTCGTCTCCTCCCCCCCCCCCCCCCCCGCCTGAAAAAAAAATACAGAGGAGTTTGTTGTAACAAGGTTTGCCTGTAGTTACATACATAATCATATTTCTTTGACATATGTGAATTACAGTGTATTATAGTCAGATTTTTATTGAATATTTTGATTAATAATCATAATATCAAAATATATTGGAATAAGAAAAGAATTTCCCATTGTGTAGAATCTTATTTAGGGTTTCTTGAATTCAGATATTTAGATGAAAACTGCACATTGTCCTGATCGTGCAAAAAAGGAGAAGAAAATAAAAAGTAGATTTTTTTCAAGATTGAAAACTAAACTAAATTATTTTTCAAGAAGTTGATTTCCAGAACTAAATTATCTTTCAGTGTATTGTACATTCTTATTATAATTTCATATTAAGTGAAATTGTCTTTTAAAATACCTGTATTATGTTCACCTCAAAATGTGAGTCATAGATATTACATGAATTTACATGAAGCATATTATCGTTTATAAATGAAATATTTCTTAAAACCTTTAAGAACTGTAATACTCTTAATAGATTTACAATAGACTTTTATGTACATAGGTAGTCATATTTATTCCATGAATCAATGCCTAATGTAAGAGGGAGCCGAGTAGCAAGGACCTGACAGGGGGCGGGATAAACCTCCGAATCGGACTCATGAAGCAGGACGCAG
>CM046864.1:50886034-51027484 GCA_025617745.1 Heliocidaris erythrogramma | reverse complement strand
ACAAATTTGCGACTCAGTCATGAGTTTGTGATGTCATAGGTACACGACATATCAACTGTTTTGCTTATATATTATATTCATAATACAATTTTTTACATTTTGTCCTACAATATGATTTCCTCATGGCTTGAACGAATTTATATTAGTCAATGGGCCAACGTAGACCCCCCCCCCCCCCCCCCCCTTAGGCACAAATTTTAGTGTTTTCCTGGTAGCTAGAACCCTCGGCTTTCAGAATCTGCCTGTTTGCCATAAAGTTAGTGGTGGTGTGGCCACCAGGGCCGTTCCCATGGCAACATATCAAGGAAATATAAGAATTGACTAAAATACCGATTATTTCTAATTCAGAAATTTGAAAATGACTGGTAAGCATCTAAATATGTATTTTGAGTTTCCTGATTGATTGAAACCAAAAGCTAAGTCATTTTAGTCCATGGGCCAGTAACCGAAAATCCCCCCCCCCCCCCTTAGGCACAATTTTAAATGTTTTTTTCTGTTAGCTAGGACCCTCAGCTATCATAATCTGCTTGTTTGCCATAAAGTTGGTGTTGGGTGTGGCCACCAGGGCCGTTACCATGGTAACGGATCAAGAAAAATATGAATTTTAGGAAAAGTCATATAATTCCAATTCACGAATCTAAAAATACTTGGTAAGCATCCTAATATATGTATTTTAAGGTGCCCAATCGATTGCAACCATAATCAGAGCCATTAAAAGTAATGAACGTGTCAAAAAATGGCCGTTACTATGGAAACGGTACCATTAAAAGCGGGTATTTTTGACAACTTTCTAAACTTATAAATATGAATTAGCCAAAAGGTGCATGAACAAGCCTCCGGGGAGGGGCGGGAGAGATCTATAAAGAATCCGCCGCGCACATACTGAGCGCACGAAGGCGTCTCCGGTGATGGCCTCCCAAGCCGGAAGAAAACGTTGAAGTTGACCACCTACCATGTCGGAGTGAACAAGCGCTCGGGACAATCCGTCAAAAACTATGCTTAGCCTTATGCGAATCAGTCGACTTGCTCCGCAGAGAGCCACGACTCCCTCTCGATGGAACCCTGCCACGCCCGCCCCTCCCACGAGGAGGGTTTGGCGAGTATCAGCAGAAACAGACACGGTGACCCGACGGTGTTGTCCCGAAGTGGGAACAATAACGCTTGTTCGGGAAGCGGTTCGCGTCGGCTGGTGGGGAGCGCGGAACTGCTTGGTCATCTCAGCAACCTGTTTCCGTGCATCGATTCCCTCTGTCATGTCTGAAATACTGTGGCAACTTGTCCATCAAAGAGTGAGGGGCCCCGAGAAGGGACGTCTTGGAGAATTGACGGTAAGTCAGGCCCCTTAGCCCCGAGGGCGGAATTGGTCAAAGCCATGCGACGGCGCGTAACTGAAGCTGCCGCACTTTCCTACCAGTCTTTTTGTTGTTGTTGTTGTGTTTCCTGTGCAATGCTATACTGTACGTACAATATTGAAACATGCATGTACTGTTAAATTAAAGACAGTACATTGTATACAGGTTCTAGGACACCTACCCTCTGGACAACCACCTCCGGATGACCAACGTAGGACAACTACCCCCTAGGTAACAACCCTCTAGAACGAATACCCCCGGACAATTACCCTCTAGTTTAGCCCCCCCCCCCCCCCCAACTAACTACCCCCTAGGTCAACCAACCTCTAGGACAAGTACCCCCCGGCCGCACAACTATCCCCAAGACAACTACCCCCTAGGACAAACACCCTCTAGGACATCTACCCCTCCGATGACTCCCTAGGCCAACGACTCCCTAGGCCAACCACCCCCAGGACAATTCCCCCCCCCCCCCGGACAACTACACCCGTACAACTACCCCCTGGACAATTACCATCCGACATCTACCCCCAGGTAACTACCCCACCCCCCCCCCCCCCTGATTCTGGGGTAGTTGTTCGGGGGTGATTGTCCAAGGGGTAGTTGCCCGGTGAGGGGCTAAAACTTTGCTTGGGGTATCGGGGTGATCGTCATTTTAGGGGGGTAATTGTCCTAGGAGGTAGTTGTCCCCGGGGTAGTTGTCCGGGGTAGTTGTCCTAGAGGGTGGTTGTCCTAGGAGTAGTTTGTCCGGGGTAGTTGTCCTAGAGGGTTGTAGCCCTAGGGGCTAGTTATCCTAGGGATGGTTATCTGGAATGGTTGTCCGCGGTGGTTGTCCAGGGGTAGGTGTCCGGATACGGAGTATACAATTGTCTCCTAGTGTTTATATTTAATGTGAATTTCCATGTAAAATTGTGGCAGATGGACTATTTGATTTTTGAAATTGATGTATGTGTGACTGTCTTTGTGTATATGACAATGATTTGTATATATGTGTGTGGTGCTTTATAATTATTTTTGTGTTCTTGAATTTGAAGAATTAAATGAAATGAAAAGTTATCGCAAACACATTCAAATGGTGGTGCATGATTGTTTGTGATGTGAAAATACCAAGCCCCTGAAAAATGGAAATATCCAAAATTATAGGTTAATCTTATTGCATGTATTTAGATGTACCTGTGAAATGACCTACTTTGGCCTGTATTCTTGATTCATGTCTACATGTTCTATCATTCATAGATTTTATAATGACACGAATTCACAAAGGAGGTTTAACTTAACACATGGTTTAATTCATGGTTAAAACCTTCACCGTGGAATAAAATGAGCGTAAATAAGCCTACATAAGAAAATTATTACCCGCCCACTGGACATGAGGACATGCGCGTAATACGCTTATGGAGGTTTAAACCATGGTTTGGTTAAAAAGAGTCACTTTGGTGAATTCTGGCCAATAAGTTTGATTCCCTCTTTTATCTTTATCAGTAAAAAATCCTTTTGCACTACTACCAGTCATTAATAAAAAACAATCCATCGTTCAAACGTCATAATCTCTTCATACTGAATATTTACATTAATCTTATTGCATGTATTTTGTTCCTTAACTTTTTTTAAGGATTTGTAAATCGTAAACAGTTAAGACACTGACAGCTGATCACAAATTGTATTATCCCCTTTAATTTAGTGAATAAATAAACAAACAGATGATTGAATGAATAAACGGTTTATGCACGCTTGGGCTAAAACCACTTGCCGGCGGCACAGAAACGTTGTTAGCGCTAACAGCGCACTAACAGTACCGATAGCGATGATTTGGCCGCACAGAAGAGTAATGTTAGTCAAATTCACTAACCATGCTAACAGCACTGTTAGCCTAACATTTCAAGGCCGCACAGAAGCTAACAGTAGTGGTAATGTTTTAACAACTCACTAACGTGCCAGGGGCACCAATAGTGACAATGTTAGTGAATAATTTCTTGCGTGCGCTATAACTTGTCTCTCCTTTTTTTTAATACCAAGTACTTAAACATAGACCTAGACCAATTAAAAATGTGGCGGGTAGCGAGTGACATAGATTTTGCTGATAGCGACACGAGGAGACCATCTTTTCAGGAAGAAAATGAACATGACTTTTTCAATTTGGAGAAAATTCGTTGTATGTTATTTAGTAATTCAATCTCATCTCTGGATGGTAATGTATTACTTAAAAACACCACATTTAAAATGGTCGAGGAGTTAAAGTTTCTTGGTTTACTTATTGATAATTAGTTATCTTGGAAACCACAGACTGTGTATCTAAACAAATTACTCTCTAGAAATGTTGGTATTATAAACAAATTGAAATATTTGTTTCCCTCTCATGTATTACTCTTGTTGTATTCCACCTTGGTTCTACCGTACATAATTAAGTTATGGCATTCTTGCTTGGGGCAACTGTACTAAGTCTCAGTTGGATAGACTCTCAGTTATACAAAAACGGGTGATGAGAATAATTTTGAAAAAGCCTAGACTAGCTCCGTCTAATATAGTTTTTTTTTTTTAAATAAAGCGTTGAGACGGAGTGATTTGTTTTATTACCAGTTAGGCAGTTTAATGTATCAAGTACGAATTTATGGATTGCCTCAGGTTTTACAATCAATGTTTAAAACGAATGATGGAATACATAGGCATTCTACACGACAATCATCTTTCTTTCATTTACCACTTATTCGTACTCAGTTTGCCCAGAAAACATTAATCTGCACTGGGCCTTTTTATTGAAATCATCTTGATTCAAATCTAAAGCAAGCTTCCTCTCTTAAATGTTTTAGAAGAAATCTTAAACATTATCAAATTAGCTCTTACAGTGTAAGTCCATAACAATTGAACAGTATTTGGTTTTCTGCCTGTGTCTAAACAGAACATAAACAAAACCTTTCCTTCAAGACATCTTTTTAATCATACTTAATACACATACATGTATTATGTGTATTTGGTTTTTCTACTACTAATAAACCCAATAGGCTGACATTAACTGCTAGTATGCTTATTTTATTTTGATGTTTTAGTGATGTTGTATGTGTATTGTTGTCCCCCCCCCCCCCCCTATTGATTTATATGTATATGCATACATAATTACATGCATGTATTTCTTAATTCTCTCCGTTATTAGGGAACCTAGTTTTAACAAGCCGTGCTTTTCCTTAGGTTCTCCCATGATACTGCTTTTTGAAATTGTTACTGATTATGATATCTGTATTCGAAATTTTGAACGATGTATGCTCACCAATTGTAATGTTCATGGCAGATTTCTGCAGTATTATGAAATTCATTCATTCATTCAAGTATAAGTTTTCCAAAGCAGTGTTTGAAGACCTTTTTAACATTGTAGGCCCTGCTTTGAAAGAACATTACGGTGAGTAACCATGTACCATACCTTATGTACAGTAGCATCATGATGAAAATCATCATTGGCAAATAGGCCTACTCCCATGAGTGAAGAGCTAAAAACTAAAAAATAAAAAAATAATGAGAAGTGGGCTTGCATTTTTTTTTTTTTTTTTTTTTTTTGTGGTACAGTATCTTAATCTAAAAGCCAAATGCTCGTAGTTGCAGCAAGCAATAATTTCACGGGAAAGTCTTTGGAATCAAAGTTAACTGTCATATTGTCTTAGATCTAGTAAGTTTATGCAATCAGAAACTTGAATAACCTTTGTTAAAGAATGAAACATACGCTGAAAACCAAGCACACAGTAGACCACCAACATAGATAAGCATATGTGGGAACGTGTAGTATTATTGATTAGAAAAAGACCCGTCACCCGGCAGGAATGCCATGATTATTTTCGTCATTTGTCAGCAAATATACATTTTAAAATGTGAATACACAACGCGCACTGTGCGTTGCTGCATCAACAATATTCATCAATCTATACATAGATTACTACGCACAAATCATAGATTTTGCCTAACTCTATGGCTCAAATCCACTAACAGCGCTGTAACAGCGCGAGTGTCTAACAGCGCCCTAACAGCGCTTTCTGTGCGGTCATATTACCCGTGTTGTTAGTGGCTGATTTGTTTGTGACTTGTTAGTGCTAACAAACCTGCTACTAACAGCGTTTCTGTGCGGCCGGTACAGATGGGCTACCTTTATTCGGGCTACACCCTTTTGGTCCACTCTTCTTTGCACTTGGTCTAATAACCTGAAGGTATAATAACCACTTTTTTAAAAGAGGATCAACTAAATGAAATGATACCAAAAGGTTTTTTTTTTAAATGATAGTAAAAGACACTAAACTATGCCGCCAGCGTCACGATGGGAGAGGAAGGACCAGCTATTTTTTAATGTTATGCGGGGGGGGGGGGGGGGGGGATACGACGCATATTAGCAGTGTTTCCATGACCAAAGGCAGAGCATTGTTCTCCTTTAGGCAAACTAAATTTTCTCCCTCAAGCCATCCCCTATTTCATTTTTGGTTTTCCTAAATTTGATGATTTATAATTCGATTGAATTTATCACGCCTTTTTCATTTTGCCCCTTTCATTGTTTTTGTTGAAAACTTGTAATTGTCACCTCCTGCATCAATTGGCACCACCTGTTCTTTTACTTTGTCATTCTGTTCTTTCATTCTTCCCCCCCCCCCCTTATTACGGCACTGATTTGTTTTGTACCCTTCCTTAAAGACCTCAGCCTGACCCAAAACAACCATATATTGACGTAAAGCTAAGTAAACAAAGAATATAATTACCCTGGGTATTCATAAATTTTTCGTCTCCGTTTATCCATAAAAAATAAAAAAGATAATTTTGTTTTGGTCCGCCCCCCTCCCTATGGCGTAACAACAGAGGAAACTGCAGGGGGTCGCTAGACGTGTGACGACATGTCATGTATACAGCTCCGAGTGCGTCTACACGATATGTCGTCATCAAATTTTCACCCCCCGCAAAGTAGCGTTCCTCAGAGACGGGGCCCTCGTCAGAAAAACCTACGGGGCTCAACATTCGGACGGCTGTTACTCATTCCACAGGAAACGGAATCTCATGAAGTTGGTTTCAATTTGTTCAGAAAATATATAGCTCCCCGTGGATGAATAAAGGGTATATTTCAAAATTCGGTCAGGCTGAGGTCTTTAAGTAATATTAAATCCCTCTTCTATTCTCTTCTATTCAGAATTTTTCACGTGTTTTGAGAGGTATAGACTATGACATATACCATTTCTTCTGGCTCTCAACAGATCTTTGTGGCATTTGCCTGATCGCTTATCCAAAGGAACAGGAAAAAGGATAAGAAAAAGAAGAATAAGTGAACTTATAATAAGTAGATAGAATAGAAAAATAAATATAGAAAAAATATAAAGACATAGCGATAGCGGCAGTGGCCGATACAAGGTATCTGTATCCCCCCCCCCCCCGGGCTCCTCCCTTCCGACAGGAGCAAAACCATATCATGCACCAGCAGCCAGATAATCCCCTGCCCCCCCCCCCCCCCAACAAAAAAAAAAAACCAAAAAAAAAAGAAAAGAAAAGAAAAAGAAAAAGACAAAAAAAATAATACAAAAATATTTTAAAAAATTAAAAAATATAAGATAATAAAATAAAATAAATTCAATAAAAATAAACACAAACAAATTTTAAAACAAAATAAAAAAATAAATCTTGTCTTCTTTTTGTTTCTTGTTTCTTGTCCCCCATCCCTTCCAGGACCAGATAATCTTGGATCCACCACTGCCTAAACACTAAACTTCAATAACAGACAATATCAACAGAACCCCCTCCCACACACATACACAAAACACACAATAGCACTTCCAAACAAAAATCAAACACCCAGCAATCATAGGTTGCATAAGGTTGTGTTTACACCAACCCACCATTACACTTCATTCTTAAAGCACAGTCCTTCTAGAGAACATTATTGTTCCTGCATCTCTATCACCATCACATCTTTCACAAAATTATGAAAAAAATTACAAGAAATGTTCCTCAGTGTGAAATGACCTTTAAGATAACTCAGTTATCAACATCATAAAAAAACAATGCTCTCTCCAAATGCAATGTCAGAATAAATTATAACGTTTGGTTCATGGACAACAACTCATGAGTTCGGGTCTATACTAATATCCATATTTGTAATTTTACAAGCAAACAATTCCACATTTTTTAGTGACATATGATAAAGGTATATCCATGTGGAGCCTTTCATAATTAACAAGACATAACATTACAGCCCAAAATAATATGAGCAGATGGTTGTCCAAACAGTAGTTTTAGCAATTTGCGGGTGGGGCTGAAACTCCCTAGCCATTGACTTATCTGCCTAGAAAATGCCCCAGAATGGTGAAAGGGATTATCACTTCAAGGTTAAAAGTTCAAGATTATATAAAATGTCATGATTAAATTTCTGCTTACAATTATTTATACAATACGCATTAAGGATGATTAAAAAAAGATATTTTTTTAATAATGTAGTCATGCCACATTTTTCAAAATCTTTTTCTAATTTACAATGGAAATTAAAAAAAAATTATTTGTTTTACAAATTTATTCGTTTCATTCACAGACTAAAACAGCATTAGCTTCAGGTGACATGACAATTGACAGTGCCTAACATTAAAAAGTTTTGATGACATATGTGAAGTGTGAAAAGTATTCACGAATTATGCTCAAGATTTATCACTTTCTCATAACTATGTTTCAAATAACAAATCACACCAACTACAATTTCTTTTTATACATGTACCTGAAATATCAAACTATGTGTACATATAACAGGGACACCACTGGTAGTCAATGTCATGGCTTTCATCATATAAAAAATACATATTTTTGGGTATATCTATAAAGGGGTTATAGGAGTGAAATGTTAACTGCCTGCAATACCACACCCCCTCCCCTAGTCTAGTTGGACAAACAACTGACCCACATGTATACAGCTCCGAGTGCGTCTACACGATATGTCGTCATCAAATTTTCACCCCCCGCAAAGTAGCGTTCCTCAGAGACGGGGCCCTCGTCAGAAAAACCTACGGGGCTCAACATTCGGGACGCTGTTACTCATTCCACAGGAAACGGAATCTCATGAAGTTGGTTTCAATTTGTTCAGAAAATATATAGCTCCCCGTGGATGAATAAAGGGTATATTTCAAAATTCGGTCAGGCTGAGGTCTTTAAGTAATATTAAATCTCTCTTCTATTCAGAATTTTTCACGTGTTTTGAGAGGTATAGACTATGACATATACCATTTCTTCTGGCTCTCAACAGATCTTTGTGGCATTTGCCTGATCGCTTATCCAAAGGAACAGGAAAAAGGATAAGAAAAAGAAGAATAAGTGAACTTATAATAAGTAGATAGAATAGAAAAATAAATATAGAAAAAATATAAGACATAGCGATAGCGGCAGTGGCCGATACAAGGTATCTGTATCCCCCCCCCCCCCGGGCTCCTCCCTTCCGACAGGAGCAAAACCATATCATGCACCAGCAGCCAGATAATCCCCTGCCCCCCCCCCCCCCTCCAAAAAAAAAGAAAAGAAAAGAAAAAGACAAAGACAAAGACAAAAAAAATAATACAAAAATATTTAAAAAAATAAAAAAATATAAGATAATAAAATAAATTCAATAAAAATAAACACAAACAAATTTTAAAACAAAATAAAAAAATAAATCGTGTCTTCTTTTTGTTTCTTGTTTCTTGTCCCCCGCCCCTTCCAGGACCAGATAATCTTGGATCCACCACTGCCTAAACACTAAACTTCAATAATAGACAGTATCAACAGAACCCCCTCCCACACACATACACAAAACACACAATAGCACTTCCAAACAAAAATCAAACACCCAGCAATCATAGGTTGCATAAGGCTGTGTTTACACCAATCCACCATTACACTTCATTCTTAAAGCACAGTCCTTCTAGAGAACATTATTGTGCCTGCATCTCTATCACCATCACCACATCTTTCACAAAATTATGAAAAAAATTACAAGAAAAGTTCCTCAGTGTGAAATGACCTTTAAGATAAGTCAATTATCAACATCATAAAAAACAATGCTCTCTCCAAATGCAATGTCAGAATAAATTATAACGTTTGGTTCATGGACAACAACTCATGAGTTCGGGTCTATACTAATATCCATATTTGTAATTTTACAAGCAAGCAATTCCACATTTTTTAGTGACATATGATAAAGGTATATCCATGTGGAGCCTTTCATAATTAACAAGACATAACATTACAGCCCAAAATAATATGAGCAGATGGTTGTCCAAACAGTAGTTTTAGCAATTTGGGGGTGGGGCTGAAACTCCCTAGCCATTGACTTATCTGCCTAGAAAATGCCCCAGAATGGTGAAAGGGATTATCACTTCAAGGTTAAAAGTTCAAGATTATATAAAATGTCATGATTAAATTTCTGCTTACAATTATTTATACAATACGCATTAAGGATGATTAAAAAAAGATATTTTTTTAATAATGTAGTCATGCCACATTTTTCAAAATCTTTTTCTAATTTACAATGGAAATTAAAAAAAAATTATTTGTTTTACAAATTTATTCGTTTCATTCACAGACTAAAACAGCATTAGCTTCAGGTGACATGACAATTGACAGTGCCTAACATTAAAAAGTTTTGATGACATATGTGAAGTGTGAAAAGTATTCACGAATTATGCTCAAGATTTATCACTTTCTCATAATTATGTTTCAAATAACAAATCACACCAACTACAATTTCTTTTTATACATGTACCTGAAATATCAAACTATGTGTACCTATAAGAGGGACACCACTGGTAGTCAATGTCATGGCTTTTATCATATCAAAAATACATATTTTTGGGTATATCTATAAAGGGGTTATAGGAGTGAAATGTTAACTGCCTGCAATACCACACCCCTCCCCTAGTCTAGTTGGACAAACAACTGACCCACATTTTGACATTCAATGTCCAGCTCAGAAATATATGCATTCCTTAGATTTAGAATATTCGCCATTATGTTAACTAGCAATAAATCTCGAAAAAACTATCATTTAGTAGTAAAACTTGAAGTAATATTTAAGAATACTTTGATCCTTTGTGACCTGAACAAGCCATGTACCGTAACTGAGCTTCATTGGACAACCTGTATAATGAAGACAAAAAGAAAGGGAAAGATATATTAAACTTGATGTAAACTGTAGACTTGGTTTTCGGGAACAAAAAAGAATTGGTACATTTCTAGTTTTTTCTTTTTTCGTTTTTGTTTTTGTTTTCTTATTTTTTTTCCCTTGATACAATGTAGTAGACATGTACATTTAGGTTTAAATCTTAACAGAAGTAAATATGATCATCTACTATTCCAAATTAGATCACCCCAAATTATATGTCTGACAATATCACAATAAGAACTTCCAATTACACACTCCGCTCTAATCAGAATTTATATCTCCCAAAGCCAAAGTCTAATAATTGTAAAAGAACTTTTTTCTACGGGGGAATTTCCATTTATAACCAACTACCCAATGAAATTCGAAGTGCAACATCTATTAGATCCTTTAAACTGCTATTAAATCAATATTATAAATGAGCATATAAGTGGGGGGGGGGGGGGGTTGTCTGGGTTTGGGTAAAGTCATTTTCATTTTATTAATTTGTAACTTGGTTTGACTGTAGTTTGCAAATTTGATTGATTTGTGTTTTTTTTTATTTTGTTTTATTTTGTTTTTTTTTTCTTCTAATTATATTATTATTATAAAATTGTGTTATAATATAATTTTTAATATAAAATGCTATGTAGGACCCCCGGAAGAACAGCGGCATTTTGTAAATACTGCTGAATTTGGGTCATCCTCCGTTTTTTAAGCTCATGTATACGTTGCATTTTATGAAATGTATGTGGTTTTCTTAATACAGAAATAAATACAAACAATAATACTCTCAATAAAATATACATGACTTCAGAAATTTGATTTTGAACGTAGACTATAGGGTCTACAGGAAACAGATACAATTGAATGTACATGTGCATGTGCATGTCTAAGTCTAAATATTTATAATTTAATCTAGTAACAGAGCTTACTGGACTAGGCTAAGTACAATTTTGGCTATGTCAAAATTAAAGACAGATAAGGGTTTAGATGTCTCTATTTTACAAAATCAAGTTTACCTTGCCAGTTCAACTTGGGTTTCCTGCAGTGAGTCTACATGTATATATACGATGATCTGGTCCTGGTCCATTACACTACTTTAGTCCATTTTACCAGTGATAGCTCTGCAATTAAAAGAGAACAGATAAGATCCCGGTGGTAATAAAAGCATAGTACAGTCTAGATTATTATAATTACAGATATTTCACTTATTATCATAAATCATAAGCCCGGGGTGCCCCTACATATAACCTTTACCGTACTAGGGTTTAATAGCGGTAGACTAAATGTATGCCTAATGGCAATGCCATGGTGCTTAGTTAGGGTAATTAAGCACGGAAGATATTGCACAGAAATAGCACAGACTGAAATAAAATCACACTATGAATTAGACAGTAATTAGCCGTCAGTTATGGTAGTCCATGGGCCAGAAACCGAAAAGGTCCCCCCCCCCCTTAGGCACAATTTTAAATGATGTTTTTCTGTTAGCTAGGACCCTCAGCTATCAGAATCTGCTTGTTTGCCATAAAGTTGGTTGTGGGTGTGGCCACCAGGGCCGTTACCATGGTAACGGATCAAGAAAAATATGAATTTTAGGAAAAGTCATATAATTCCAATTCACGAATCTAAAAATACTTGATAAGCATCCTAATATATGTATTTTAAGGTGCCCAATCGATTGCAACCATAATCAGAGCCATTTAAAGTCATGGGCGTGTCCAAAAATGGCCGTTACTATGGAAACGGTACCATAAAAAGGGGTATTTTTGACAACTTTCTAAACTTATAAATATGAAATAGCCAAAAAGGTGTATGCACAAGCCTAAAGTATGTTTTTCTATTAGCTATGACCCTCAGCTATCATAATCTGCCTATTTGATGTACAGTTGGTGGTTGGTGTGGCCTGTAGGACCGTTACTATGGTAACACATCAAAAATACTGGATTCTTAGAAAATACTGCATCTTTGTAATTCAATAGCTATAAAATATATGGTAAGTATCCTATTATGTGTATTTCAAGCTGCCTGATAGATTGCAATCACAATCTGAGCCATTTAAAGTCATGGGCGTGTCAAAAAAGGCCGTTGCTATGGAAACGGTCCAACAAAAAGCTGTTATTTGTGAAAAAATCTATAACTAACCATTACAAAATAGAAAGAAAAAAGTGTCTGCACAGTCTTTGATAATGTTTTTATATTAGTTATGACCCTCAGCTATCATAATTTGCTTGTTTGACATCAAGGTGGTGGTGGGCGTGGCCGCTAGGGCCGTTACCATGGTAACACATAGCGAAATACTGGAATTTAGAAAATACCGTATATTGGTCATTTAGCAGCATAAAATATATGGTAAGGCCTCTAATATATGTATTTCAAGCTTCCCCATTGATTCCAACCACAATGTGAGTCACTTGAAGTCATGGCGTGTAAAAAAAGGCCGTTGCTATGGAAACGCTACCACAAAATGCTGATATTTGTGGAAAATATCTATGATTTATCAATACAAAATAGAAAACAACTGTCTGCACAATCTTAAATCATGTTTTTCTGTTAGCTAGGACCTTCAGCCCTCATATTCTCCCTATTTTACATAAAGTTGGTAGTGGGCGTGACCACTAGGGTTGTTACCATGGTAACACACCAAGGAATTGAATTTTAGAAAATACTATATATCTGTAATTCAACATCACAAAAACAAATTGTACCCATATAACTATATGTATTTTGGGGTGCCCGTTTGATTGCAAGTAGAATCAGAGTCATTGGAAGTCACCGTCATGTCAAAACATGGCTGTTGCTATGGAAACAGTATGATAAAAATTGAAAATTTCAACACAACACAAAGAACAAGTGTATGTACAGCCTAAAATGGTGTTTATCTGTCAGCTATCATAATCGAAAGCTTCCTAGTAGCCACAAAGTTGGTTGTGGGTGAGACTGTCAAGGTAGCTACCATGGTAAGGCACCAAAAAACAAGAGTTTTAGAATAATAGATAATAATAAATTTATCTTACTTACCCAGGATAACCACATCAGTAATATTACTGCCCTGCAACTATCAATGCCTTGTATACATTTCATACATCTGGGTCAAGCAAAACAGAAGTGGGCAAAACATCTTGCCCAGGGATGTAAGCACCGATCAAGGATCGAATCCAAGAGCTCTCGTATGAGAGTGAAAGGCTTTCAGCAATATACCACAGTGCTTCCACCATGTATTTAAAATGTAACGAAGTACAATGTAGGCATCTAATTATACACAATTGAAGCTGCGCTTTTAATTGCAATCAAAAGCCGGATTAGTTTAGGTCAGTCATATAAAAATATAAAAATATGCCGTTGCTAACGGAAAAGAATGATAAGAAAGCTAATATTGATTTTTAAGAAAGGGATATTTATGTATCTAAATAATGAATTATGAACAAGTGCAACTGTCCTATTGGTTCAAATCCAGATCAAGGCCTCATCAATCAAGATCATGCCTTGTTGGACACTTGCTATGACAAACGAAGATGCAAATGTTCAAATAGATATGCAAGGCTTCTGAAAATTCATTGTATATTATAAGGCAATTCATATTGAAAAGGTACCATTGTACCTAGAGATACTCTCATCTACTGTGTTGTTGCATTACAGTATTAACTTTGACCACTTGGTAGGTGTTGTACTGTGGCTGTGAGCACCAAAAGCATATCTTTAAAATATTGGCATTTCAGAAAGTGGCATTGTTTTAGTTTAACATTATTTTAAAACAATATAACAGTATAGACATGCTAGATATCTCCATTTCAAGCAGCCTGAATGATTGCATTGAAAATGTTAATCATTTATTCCCAATGATCATATCCAAATATGGTCGCTGCTAAGGCAGATTATGATCGAGAAATCTATATTTAGAAAATAGTGGCATATTTCTGTGATTTCACAACACGAAAGATAATGTTAGTGATGATATATTTTTATAAAGTTAATTTCTGACTGTACTGCTAACTGCAATTAATGTGTCGGTTTTGAGTTCACGGTCATCTGTGAAATGATAACTGAGGTACTTAAGTGTCCACACCCAGTTGACATGATGAGAGCTACTTGTATTCCACTTTGCCCCTTCAAGGAGTTCTATAAATGGATGTCATTAGGAATCAGAAGTTAGAGAGCATCCTTGGGATAGAGGTACGGAACATTTTCAGCAGAATTCCTCTTGCAGCAACACCCACTACTTTGGATGAGGTTGAGGATTACCCATCAATCAGAGTTATCATGAAGATACAATAATGCATTGACAGACTTCATAATTACATACCAAACTATACAAGTAAATTTGAATTCCCTCTAGGGTGAAGTGAGGATTCACTCATCTTCATCCTAACCATAGAGACATTACTCAAGTATTGCAAAAATGTATTCTCTTCTAAGATAGTGGTGGAGGTATAGATGACACCTATATCTCCATCCTGAGTTCTGACTTTATTCTGCCAGACCAAACCGGGGGAGGGTTGGATAATCTCCTCACCATGACCTTAGCATGTGATTCAAGCCAGATAAGAGTGCCTCACCATAGCAGACTTGTAAGAAAGTCAACCAAGTTTTAATAAGAGAATACTCAGTTCAAGTAAGGCTGCAGAACACTTAAAGCTGTAAAAGATAGATAGACAAACCCGCTGGTGTTCACTAATTTCACAATATTATGGACTTAGCCACTAAACTCTGCCAAAAATATACCCCATCCTTTATCCAACCATGCTTAAGGCAAGATAGTATTAGAGGAACCATATCACAAACTATTGGTCATATCTCCTCTAAAGCCAAAAGAACTGCAGATTACCTGTAAGGGCAACCAATATGTAAACTTATAGGTCTTATGGTCCCCAACACATCAAGTCCATGGCTAATATACATGTACCCCTCTCATGCAAGTCATGAGAATGCTGAGCTGCAATTGCACCACAGGCCTTCTCAGTGACACTTTTGAATACCTTCTAGCAAATATTTATAAAAAACTCCAGGCAGGTATAAACACTTTAATCCTGGACTTGATCTATGATGAGGCACCCAAAAATTCAATTCTTTGGCCCTGTTTCTGATGAAGTCCAAATCCTAGACCACCTTGGCCATGCTGTTAATCCTTAATGAACATGCAGATTTCTTATGGGTAGGATTAGGGGAAAATATGCTAAATTCTATTCCAATCCTCTCAGATTTATTTCAAGTAGACAGGTTTAGCTACAGACCGACAAGTTTATCATCTTGTGACTGAGGTGAATCCATCTATTAAGCCTCCATTGCCTGCCTCCCTCCCAACGCCAAGGCATAGAGATGGAAGCATAACTACTCAAGTACAGCTAACCAGTTAGGATCAGCTGTTGTTACTGCAACGGTCCCCACATGGACACCAACATCTTGCCCGGAGCTATCCGAACACGCGAACAATTAAAAAATGTCTTTGCAACATAATTGCTGCTGTGTAATAACAAAAATCTGTCACCTTTTTTTTTTTTAATTGCTCAGTTTTCATAATAATACTAGCATGGCAACAACCCTGTCTTGACATTACTATGGCCTTACGTGATTTGGTTTATGACTGTAATAACTCTGGCAGTTTATGATATATCAAGACCAATATTTTGTGTTTTCTATTGTTATATATGTAATTTTCAAACAATTTCCAATATTTTGATGATGCGTTGCCATAGTAATGGGGCTGGTGCTCACACCCACCATCGGCGTCAGTTTGAGACCAAATTGATAATAAGAATTATAATCACCTGACTGTGACCTTGAAAGCACAAAAAAAAATTGCACTCAAAAGAACTGCTTGAAATAGATGTAATGCCTACTAAATATTTTCACGTTGTTGAATTACACATATATGTTATTTCCTATCTTATTACAATGGTAACACTAACAGCCCTAGTGGTCGCCCAGTATCCACCTTTGTGGCAGTCAGGGAGGATATGATATCCAGGGTCCTAGCTAACGTACAGGGGAGGGAAAACATCATTTCAGGTTGTGGAGACCCTTACTTTATAAAGTGCACTGGATAGTTACATATTTTTTCACTACTATTTATAAATTCACCATAACATTTCTATAACAACAACCATGTTTTGACTTCCAATGACTTCCAATGACTCAGATTTAGATGACAGATAAACACCATTTTAGGGTGTACATACACTTGTTCTTTGTTTTGTGTTGATTAGTTACAGAAATATTCAATTTTTATCATACTGTTTCTATAGCAACAGCCATGTTTTGACATGATGGTGCCTTCCAATGTCTCTGATTCTACTTGCAATCAAACGGGCACCCCAAAATACATATAGTTAGATGGTTACAATTTGTTTTTGTGATGTTGAATTACAGATATATAGTATTTTCTAAAATTCAATTCATTGGTGTGTTACCATGGTAACAACCCTAGTGGTCACGCCCACGACCAAGTTTATGTAAAATAGGAAGAATATGAGAGCTGAGGGTCCTGGCTAACAGAAAAACATGATTTAAGATTGTGCAGATAGTTGTTTTCTTTTTTGTATTGATAAATCATAGATATTTTCCACAAATAGCAGCATTTTGTGGGACCGTTTCCATAGCAACGACCCTTTTATACATGCCCATGACTTCAAATGACTCAGATTGTGGTTGGAATCAGTGGGGCAGATTAAAATACATATATTAGAGTCCTTGCCATGTATATTTCATGCTGCTGAATGACAAATATACGGTATTTTCTAAATTCCAGTATTTCGTTATGTTACCATGGTAACGGCCCTAGCGGCCACACCCACTATGAACTCTATGGAAAACAGGCAGATTATGAGAGCTGAGGGTCCTAGCTAACAGAAAAACATGATTTAAGATTGTGCAGACAGTTTTTTTCTATTTTGTATTGATAAATCATAGATATTTTACACAAATATAAGCATTTTGTGGGACCGTTTCCATAGCAACGGCCCTTTTTTACACACCCATGACTTCAAATGGCTCAGATTGTAGTTGGAGTCAGTGGGGCAGGTTGAAATACATATATTAGAGGCCTTACCATATATTTTATGCTGTTAAATGACAAATATACAGTATTTTCTAAATTCCAGTAATTCGTTATGTGTTGCCATGGTAACGGCCCTAGCGGCCACGCCCACCATGAACTCTATGGAAAACAGGCAGATTATGAGAGCTGAGGGCCCTAGCTAACAGAAAAATATAATATAAGATTGTGTAGACACCTCTCTGTCGTATTCTATACTGATAAGTTTAGATATTTTTCCAAAATATAAACTTTTTATGTTACCGTTTCCATAGTAACGGCCATTTTTTGACATGACCGCGACTTCAAATGACCTAGATTTTGGTTTCAATCAATCAGGAAACTCAAAATACATATATTTAGATGTTACCAGTCATTTTTCAAATTTCTGAATTAGAACTATTAGGTATTTTAGTAAATTCCTATATTTCCTTGATGCGTTGCCATGGTAACGGCCCTGCTGGCCACACCCACCACTAACTCTTTGGCAAACAGGCAGATTCTGATAGCCTAGGGTCCTAGCTACCAGGAAAACATCACAAAAAATGTGCCTAAGGGGGGGGGGGGGAGGGGGGTCTACGTTGGCCCATAGACTATGGGGAATTATTCATTAAAACGTACATTTGTCAACCTTCCCCATAGTGAGCCATACGTAGTCTCAGACTCAGTGAAACAACCGACGATACAGAGTCAGAGAGACTGAGACTGTCCGAGTCTGAAGACAGCTTTTGGTCTAGATCTAAGTTAACTACGAATTAGCAGCTCGCCTCTGTATGAAGTATACACCAAAAGCTTCAGTCTCTCTGTATCGTCGGTTGTTCAACTTAGGCTACATCTGGCTCCACTGCAGTGCACTGACCTCCGTGGAAGCTTGACAAATGTCAATTTTAATAAATGATTCTCCTAAACATACGGCTTTTTCTGTCTAGATATCAAGTACAACATGAAAATCAATATATGGGACCATCATCTTGTCATCGCTAGCGGCGTTTCATTTTCCTGACCACTGGAGAAATTGCAATAATTAAAAATTATATCTTTATTGACATTATGTAATAATAATCAAAATATACTTCAAAACTTTCTGCAGTCATTGGTAACAAACATATCACGAGAAATAACTTAAATCGACATAAAAACACAACTTTGTGACTTACCAAGGAGATGTTCGTCGAGCTTTTCTCAGTTTCAACAAATGACAAAAGTGCACTCAATTGTGACGTCACATTTATGGCAAATCAAGTTTTGCGTCGAGATACTTGAGCGGACGTTAAAATGGGCCAGAACCGTCGTGAAAAATTGGAGGACGCGAGATCGATTGGGAAGAACTGTCTCGCGCATGCGCAGAACAACCTTTTTTGCCTAATAGGCGCTTCGCAGAACTAGCGTCGCAGATCTAAAGCAGCCTAATACCTACATACGCCACTGCCTTTAAAGGAGAAAAAGAAGCCTCCCCCCCCCCCCCCCCCCCCCCACTCAGTATTATTTAGGGTACGCGTATGCTTGTTTCCGGCCTTTCAAAGCACCCCCTATGGGGTGCTTGGAAAGGTGAGGATTTTTTCCAAAAAGGGTACCCAGTTATTAGACTAAATGGAAAATAGACTAGGTGGCTTGTAGACAAAATGACTGTTAGACTATTTGGAAATAGACGAAGTGAAAATTAGCCGAAGTGAAAATTAGCCCAAATGGGTTTTAGACTATTTGGGGTTAGCCAAACAGGGTATTAGACGAATTGGTTATTAGGCCAAATTGAAATTAGACGAAATGATAAGTAGACAAACTGATTGTAGACAAAATGAAGTTATACCACGTGGAGTTCGACGAACTGATAATTAGACCAAGTTGTGGTAGACCAAGCGACGGTGTACCGAATAAACAAATAAATAACGGGGTTTTCGTATAGAAATGTCTAATAGGTTTCATTTTAGTTTCATTTAATTGAGTTATTCATACATCGCACATTGTTTTACCTTGAGAGAGATATTGTCCGTCGAGGCCGGCCAAATTTGCAGCTAGCAGTGCCTTACTTAGTTTGATCGATTCATCTTGCCTGGACACACCTTTTCTCCATTGTTTCAGCATGTAACGAGTTCCGTCACTTGTGATCTGATCAAACCGCATGTTTTGCTTGATTGCCCCATCAATATCCCTTTGTGGGATTCCTAGCAGACGTGCAACTGTTTCAAGCAAGTAGTTATCATAAAGATCGTCGGCTATATGATTTAAGATGGCTGCAAACTCATCATTTGGTGGTTCCTCTCTATAAAGATTTCGAGAAAATACAATACAGTAAAAATGGTGGAGATATTTTAAGATAATCTGTGAAAGGGAAATAAACAATATTAAACAGTAAAATTCTGTGGGGTTCTGATTTTATTCATTTTTGGACTGTAATTGTATAGATCTCTTATCATGATAATACGATGAAATTTAGGATACTTTGTCCGATTTCCTTCAACTTTCCTATCATGTTTCTCTTATTTTTCTCCTTTCACAAGGATTGATTACCTTTGATGACGATATAATTTTTGAATCACGTTGATGAATACGAAAATTAGGAAGTCATCCCTTATTACAGCTCCTAAACCAAACTAGGTAACTCAGAAATCCAAGATTCTTACCAATCAGATGTAGCAAAGAAAGATATACATGTAGGTGCAGCCCGATTCCACTCTTTGGAACGTATTTTGATTTTTAAAATTTTAAAAGGCTGTACAATCTCGATTGTTTTCATTTTTCTTGGTTTTTAAACAATTTTTACATAATGGAAATGGTGTTATTTCAAATTAAGATATATTTCAAGATGAATGGGATGAACAAATAAATTCTTGCACCTTCAATAAATTTCCTTCCCTTGATCCACCTTTCCTTTCATTTCGTATCTACTCTTCCATCTCCCTTAGTTTTGATGTGGAAGACCAAGATTTTTTATAATCTTTTCTTTAACGTTTAATTCAATTTTCTTTAATCATGTATGCACATCACAATCATCATCCTCTTACATAAATCAGCAAATATCATTACAGGGTATAATCATTTAAATGTCATCCAGAGACGTCCAATCGGCTTGCCTACTCTTTGTCAGCACTGCAGCAAATAATACACTAACTTTATTCAGTCACTATAGCTTGTATTCTCTCGCGTCATTATGAACATATAATTATCAATTATTTTTATTCGTAATAAATGTACGCAGAGAGCCAATGCAGCCCAAAACCCAAGTTCTTAATACCTAATATGCATGTAATACATTATTTACTGCTCCATCTCACCACATGCAATTACATGTCCATTTCTTTTTCTCTTTCCCCATATTTTTTCTATTTCCTTTCTCATCCCTAAAACATTATCTGATCAGTGTTTGATCAGACTTTCTTTATGTACCTAACATGTGATATTTTGTTCAGGTAATATTTTACCATTGCAAAGATATTGTACAAAAATTTAGCCTTCAGGCTGTCATGCAATGATTTCTTCTAAAACATACCATTATTTTTCACTATAAAGGAAACTGATTATTGATATCATTCTTAACCGCTTCGAATTTAACCTTAAAGAAGTTTGAAGAGAAGAAACGAAAAATAGGAATGATTTTAGTTAGCTCAGAGTAAAAATCAGGAGCTTCGATACAATGACATCTGCAAAAGTAAGACGAGTGAACTTACCGTGTTTGCAAAGTATCACTCTTATCTGAACTGAATAATCCTTCCTCCCTGGATAAAGATGTGCCTGTAATATGGTTTACAAAAGGGTTACAAAGTAGCATTTGTTTCTCAAACTCTTTAAGTGAAATGGTTGTTTTAAAGTTTGAGAAGCACAAAAGGGGGAAGAGCAACCACATTCGCCCTCGAACCCCCCCCCCCCCCCCCCCTCCTCCTTCCCCATGATTGTTTTCATTTTCAACATTTCAATTTCCACACCTTGCATGCTTGTATAGATATTGAAATCTGAGATATATTACTGACGCGGTCCTTACGTCAGCAAATGTTTTAAGTCACACTATAGCGGCGGCCGATCGCTGACCAACAACAAACAGTTCATTGTTTGTTATCATAGATGGGTTTGTGGTAGGATAACTTCCCTATTAAGCTGCTAATTCCATTATTTCTACAAGGAAGTCTTGTAAGAGTGTTCATTGGTTGACGACAGTCACTGGTCGCCAACACATGAAAGTTTTTTTGATGTTGCACCGAAAATCTTTTGCCGACCAAATTTTGCCGACTTCCGACAACCACTGGTCAGTAGTCAGTTGTCAGAGATCGCAGATAGATTTTGGTCAGTATTTAAAAGGTTGTCAGTGGTTGCCGACTTGTTTTCGGAGCATTTTGGTCGGCTGGAGGTTTACGCTGCTGCATCGAAAACCTGTTGCCGACCAAACTGGATGTGGAGAGATTTGTCTTGGTTTTCTAAGGGTTGGTGAACGTTGTAAGACTGAACACCGACTGAACTTTAGTGCTCCTTTACCACCTGCGTGTGGATTTGGGTTGAAACGATCAGTCGCTGACTAATTCTCAAACGTTCGCCGAACAACCAAAAAATAATCAAAACCATCTCAAAGACTTTCATGAAATTCATCCAAGGGTGATTTTGATTGTATTGCCCTTTGAAAAAGCGTTTTGTTTGTAAAAGAGATGACTGAATGTATGGATCACACATTTCAAATAGCCGATGCCTCAGTCTATTTAAATGTAGGCCTATTATTCCTGTATTTTATCAAGAGGCAACCTAGGTGTCACCCCTCCTAGGAACAGGTTTTGCCAAATACTTCATAATGATGATGATAAGGATAAGGATAATAATAATAATCAATATATAATTTATGCATGTTTGCGCCACGGATTCATACGCTTCCCCTATATCGCCGACTGCTGTAAGAATATCGGCCATTAATCCCCAACCAGTTGTTTATAATCGCCTATTAAGTGCCGAACATTCTCTGACATTCCTACGAGCGGTCGCCAATTAGTCTTTGACCATCAGATTATGTTCGTACGACATTTGGTAATTGGCCTATAACTGATCGGCGACTACCCTACAACCGATTGGCCACTGATCGCGGAATGAATGATTTTGCAAATAGGTTGTCGATGGTCGCGGCTCTTTTTTTGTGGTTGTCAGAACTCAGCAACCGATCGTACGCCTAGTGAGACTTAGGATTTAGCAGTTGCATAAATGTAGGCGACCGGTCTGCAACCGATTGATGGCCCTGTGTCTAAACGATAGGTCGAGTAAAGAAATATTTCAAATTTCGGGGTTTCAGTCAGCAGTGTTTTTCCTGCAGCTTTCTCATTTGTGCTGGTCAGCTTCTGGTCCCCAGTCTAGTGTGTCTTAGCCTCTTAGACTTAGGATTACATACAATGAACTGATTGTCTTTGGTCGCCGATTGCCTGCCGATATAGTGTGACTACACTATATCGGCGGCCAATAACTAGCGAGACAAGGACTTATTGGCGCCTCACAACCCGTCATATCTTTTAAAGTCCACGTGCAGCGTTTTTTTTTTATATTCACGGCTTATCGCCATATAACTGCAGTGAACTAACACACTTATGATATGTATGATTTCCATAACAAGCATTACATAGGTCTATTAAAAAATAAAAGAAGAAGAAGATCATTATATTAGTAGCGGAACGTAAAAGTACATAAAACCATCAACATGTAGAAAACCAAAGATTTTAAAACAAAGATTAAAATAGATAAGCTTATATAACAGTCGAGGTTTCGCACTTCAGGCAAATGATAAATTTATAACTGTTAGTAGGTAGGTTTTATATTTTTAAAAATGCATTAAGTAAGTCTCTTACTTCTGATGGTAAAATATTCTATAAGTCATTTATATCTTATTGATTAGTATAAGAATGAGGTGTTGGAATAATGGACCCGAAAATTACATTTATTTCTTGTATCATAATGACGATTTCTGTAAAAAAAAATTCTGGGAAGATTTCTTTAGCGAAAGTAGCATCTACCAATGGAACCGTATTGTGACATGGCTGAAAAGCCATAGTGAAGGCATACTCTGTACTTTTCAGACCCATGTGCAATGTAATGATAAATTTTATGAACGGTTTTCAACAGAAAACTTTGAAATACGTTTTTCAACTTTTTATATGCATGAATTTTGGCATTTCAGTATTGTAATTATGTCTAAAACCATTGGTTAAAAAGTTCATAGCATCATACTTTTCACTTTAAAAAATATATGGGTGTATTTTGATAAAATATCAGATGATGGCACCTGGGGGTTTTCCCAACTTCATTCATTCCTATCAGGAGTCAGTTATATAAGCAGAGACCATGTGCAGCATACAGCAGTAAACATGTACGCGTGTAAACGTGAGTATTTTTATAGGGGTCCGCTCGCTAATCATAAGGAGCGCTATTCAGAAGAAAAAAATATTCATAAGGACCGCTATTCATAATAAGACATAAGGTTCGCTATTCATAATAACGAAAGAGGGTCGCTATTCATAATACAAAATCATGGTCGTTAATCATTAAGGGTCCCTATTCATAATACGAAAAGAGTCGCTATTCATAAAGGTCGATATTCATAAGGGTCGCTATTCATAATCGAAGAAGAGGGTCGCTATTCATAATCGGAGAAGAGGGTCGCTATTCATAATTTCATTTCCTCTCATTTATTTCCATTTCCAACAAAATAAAATCCATAGGATTACATCGTACATACCAAATCAATGAAAATTACAATTATTGGTTACAGTGTACAATAGACATAGAAAAAACAAACTAAGTTGGTCGCGGAGGGGTCTGCTAAAAAAACTGGGCTTGTAGATTACAGCCCCCTATAACTTATAATTGCAAAATAGTTTATCGTTGAAAAGGGTACGTATTTGTACATAGACCGGATAAACAAAACATAAGATGAGTGAAAGTGACAGAAAAGGAAGGGAGACAAGGAACGACAGAGGGTAGGACTCTTACCTATAGACACACACAACAAAACACAGACCGACCAGAATACGGATGGCAGCATAAAATGAATAGGAACGTAACCGTGTACAATGTTGAGTGAAATAAATTGAACGTTGACGGGTGATAACGATTACTCAGAAGAAATGTTTGCAATATAAATTTAAAAGAGTTTAAACTAGGGGTATTCTTGATGCTATTACCAAGAATGGTCCAGAGCTTCGGACCTGTGAAAGTAAATATGAATTTAGAGAGTATAGTTCTAGTTAATGGCAGTTGAAATTCGTGAGATTGTCGGTGGGCTATTGATGTATAGTTTTGAATTTATTGAATATTATATTGAAGATTGAGGGTAGAACATTATTATTCAACTGGTACATAAACTGACCGAGGTTATAGTGATATAAATCAGTTGTCTTCAAGATTTTATTTTCTATAAACAAGACATCAGTATGGGATCTCCATGAAGTGTTACAAATATCACGCATGGCTTTCTTTTGAAGAAGTAATATTCTATGAAGATAAGAATTGTGTGTATTTCCCCAAACAATAATGCCATAATTTAGATAGGAATTAATGTCCAGTACAGCATTAGCAGGGAAGAAGTTGGCAGAAAAAATGTAAGCTTATTTATAGTTCCTATATTACTGGAAATTGTTCGACAAATTGTATCAATGTGTACTTTACCTGACAGTCTATCGTCTATTGTCAAACCTTAAATTTCATTGAAGAGACAACCTTAATATCAGTACTATCTAGTTCAATATTATGGGGTAAGTTATCTATAGAATTGCTAAAGAGCATACATTTTGTATTTTGTTAATTTACTGACAATTTATTGGCCGGTATTCTGATAGCAGGTTTAATTTAACCTCAGACTAAAGTTAACCCTAGGTTACCCCTAAGGAGAGTTAAACTACACTTAGACTGAAGGTGAGGTTTAAGTGTAGTTTAACTCTCTTTGTAAAATCAGCACTGATTTTCTTATTTACTATATAAATCTATATACCTACTTTTATGCTAGTCACTTGACTACGCGAACCCGTTCGAGAACTAAAGCCTTAGTCACAACTGCCCGTACGGGCTTGTACGGGTGGTTTACGGGTGGTTTACGGGCAGGAAATTTGGGAAAACGCAAGGGGGACGCAGGTTGTTCGTACGGAATTTCGAGCTCGCAGACAGCACGCTAAAGCCGTAGGCCGAAAATGTGTATGCACATTATTTTCTGCGTTCTTGCTACGACAGGCAGCCCGTGGACAGGACGTAAGGAACACTCACAGTCTCCGCAAGAGGGTAGTGCGAATAGCGCGGGTGGGTCGCACGTTTGCTGGGGGTAAAATAACCGCGCAAATACCGCAGGCAGCACTCACGAGGCACGCATGTGATGGTCACGTAAGTGCGTATGCGCTCCTTGTAGGCCACGTGCGTGTTACGCGGGTATCCAATCATAGCTGAAAACGTGCATGTGACTTGCGTGCTTCGTGTGTCCCACCCACGGCGCATGCAAACACGTGCGTGCAACGTACGGCCAATTTGGGGCCGGTATAAAAACCGTGCGGGCAACAGAGTTCTCACACTTTCGCTCTGAATTTTCAGTGTCTTCAGGAGGTCCGACGTTTCTTCAAGACATTTTCTAAATCAGGACTGACTCTTGAATCACAATGCCTGGAGCAAGAGGCAGGGGTCAGAAGAGAACACGTGGGGCTAAGAGGGTGGAAATCCACCGCCGACCGTACTGTCGCCGTACGGTTTTATTACGTTCATCTTGCTTTCACCCTACTACCGGCGTGAATGTGGCGCAACAGGCCCGTACGTTCTTGCAACACGTACGGTGTACGTGCGATTAACGGACGTGAACCTTGCGTCATCTGCACGGAGCACATACAAATCGCACGGCATTTGCACGTTACACTCACGATTAAATTTCCGACTGAGGCGTACTGACGCCTTGCGTGCCGCACGTTAACTGCAAGACATACGTGCTCCTTGCGTATGAAGCCCGCGCAACCACGCTGCTACTTATACTCCCTGTGCGAACTGCCACGGACCTCTACGTTTTTTCCAACCCCGAAAAAACGCAGAAACCGTGCGTCCTGAAAAAACGTACGGGCAGTTGTGACTAAGGCTTTAACAGAAATGAGTCACAATATTGTGCGCACCCCCGTAATCCTATTGTTCTCCCCTTCGCCACTCATGCGCGGCAACACGCAACGGCATTTCTTCCTCTTTTGCGAGCAACACCAAGTAGAAACATGTTGCTTGCAAGGTGAGGGGAAAGAGGGAGGGTCATAGGTAGGCATATAGATTTATATAGTAAATAAGAATATCAGTGCTGATTTTACAAATTTACTGCAATAAATCATATATACCTACCTATTATGCTAGACTAGCGCCCATTCAAAGACCGGGAGGTATGTTTCAAGAGAAGAAGGGAACAGGATTACAAAGAAGACACAGCGTCCTTCAGGGTAGCTGATGCAAAAAATTGCCTCACCTGCAGGGACATCCCTAAGTTAGCAAGAAATGAAGGAATTGGACGAACGCCAAAAGGCAGCCTTCAAAATATCATTAAGCGCCACACCTTGAAACAGAGCCCAAGAAGTGCTGACACTACGAGTGTCATGAGCATGAGGCTTACTATCTGACAAAAGAGCCTCTGTGCCAGCAGCCCTAATAGCCTCGACAATCCATCTAGAAATGGAATCAAGAGAAGCAGGAGAAAAAGGCTGTCGAGTGATCAGGAACAACTAATCATCCTTGCGATAAGACTTAGTCTAATTAATATACCATTTGAGAGCTCTAACAGGACACCAAACCTTGTCCTCGCGCACTGACGAAAATTCAGATAGCGGACAAAGAAAAATCTCAACAGGGCCAGAGGAAGCCGTTTGATTCTTGGCAATGAAAGAAGCCTTAGGAATCAATCTAACACCTTTTCTCTCCCAGCGAACATGACCAGGAGTAAGACAGAGGGCATGAAGGGTACTGCGCCTCTGCCCAGAGGCAATGGCTACCAGGAAGAGCGTCTTAACCGTAAGCTTCACCTAACGGCTCAAAAGGAGGCTTGGCTAGGGCTTCTAAGACCTTAGGCAAACTCCAAGACGGGACTAACTTAGAACGAGGAGGACGTTTCAGAAAGAAAGACCGAATCAAACCACTCAACAGCGGGGAATTAGAAATCCCCGAACCATCTGAGAACCCCGAATGAATGGCACCGATCGCAGACCGGTAGCCTCGGATAGTAGAGATGGACCTCCCTTTGTCAAATAGCGAGATTAGAAAATCCGCGATTGAACCAATAGGAGCCTTTACACCAAATGAAAAAGACCAAAAGACGGGAATTATAAATTTCCCTAGTAGAAACTCCACGACTGGACATTAAAAAGCAGTCAAAATGAAGGGACTGTGGTGAAGAATCCCCGAGAGGGGTTGCAACACCAGATCCGCTCTTAGCGGAAGAAGGAACGGTTGAGCCACCAGAAGGCTCATTAACTCCGGAAACCAAATCCTCCTGGGCCAAAAAGGAGCTATCACAAGCACCCGAGCCCGATCTTCCCTGATCTTCCGCAAGACTCGCGGAATCAGCTGGAAGGGAGGGAAGGCAAACCCTCGAAGATTCTCCCAAGTGAGAAAGCATCCAGAGCCCAAGCTCCCTGATCGCGAACATGGGAGCAGTATTTCGGAAGTTGGTGGTTCAGGGCTGACGCAAACAGGTCCACTTCTAGTGGGCCCAGGACTGCGAATGCGGCAAAAGACCTCTGGATGGAGCTTCCATTCTGATGGAAGACACCTGCCCCGGGATAGAAAATCCGCAATGAGGCTTTCCTGACCGGGGATGAAAGAGGCAACGGGCGTGATCGCCATGCGACGACACCACCTCCACAGCTGTGCTGCTAGGCATTCAGGGTGGCCGAACGAGTGCCTCCCTGCCGATTGATATAAGCCGCCACTGTGACATTGTCCGTGAGAATCAGAACCGAGCGACTGAGAAGTCGACTTCTGAAGTGGAGCAAGGTTAAGAAGACTGCCATGAACTCCAGGACATTGATATGGGGTAGAGTCCCGAGATGAGACCAATCCCCCGAAACCGTGCTGCCGTTGCAATGTCCGCAAGGGGGACGCAGGTTGTTCGTACGGAATTTCGAGCTCGCAGACAGCACGCTAAAGCCGTAGGCCGAAAATGTGTATGCACATTATTTTCTGCGTTCTTGCTACGACAGGCAGCCCGTGGACAGGACGTAAGGAACACTCACAGTCTCCGCAAGAGGGTAGTGCGAATAGCGCGGGTGGGTCGCACGTTTGCTGGGGGTAAAATAACCGCGCAAATACCGCAGGCAGCACTCACGAGGCACGCATGTGATGGTCACGTAAGTGCGTATGCGCTCCTTGTAGGCCACGTGCGTGTTGCGCGGGTATCCAATCATAGCTGAAAACGTGCATGTGACTTGCGTGCTTCGTGTGTCCCACCCACGGCGCATGCAAACACGTGCGTGCAACGTACGGCCAATTTGGGGCCGGTATAAAAACCGTGCGGGCAACAGAGTTCTCACACTTTCGCTCTGAATTTTCAGTGTCTTCAGGAGGTCCGACGTTTCTTCAAGACATTTTCTAAATCAGGACTGACTCTTGAATCACAATGCCTGGAGCAAGAGGCAGGGGTCAGAAGAGAACACGTGGGGCTAAGAGGGTGGAAATCCACCGCCGACCGTACTGTCGCCGTACGGTTTTATTACGTTCATCTTGCTTTCACCCTACTACCGGCGTGAATGTGGCGCAACAGGCCCGTACGTTCTTGCAACACGTACGGTGTACGTGCGATTAACGGACGTGAACCTTGCGTCATCTGCACGGAGCACATACAAATCGCACGGCATTTCCACGTTACACTCACGATTAAATTTCCGACTGAGGCGTACTGACGCCTTGCGTGCCGCACGTTAACTGCAAGACATACGTGCTCCTTGCGTATGAAGCCCGTGCAACCACGCTGCTACTTATACTCCCTGTGCGAACTGCCACGGACCTCTACGTTTTTCCAACCCCGAAAAAACGCAGAAACCGTGCGTCCTGAAAAAACGTACGGGCAGTTGTGACTAAGGCTTTAACAGAAATGAGTCACAATATTGTGCGCACCCCCGTAATCCTATTGTTCTCCCCTTCGCCACTCATGCGCGGCAACACGCAACGGCATTTCTTCCTCTTTTGCGAGCAACACCAAGTAGAAACATGTTGCTTGCAAGGTGAGGGGAAAGAGGGAGGGTCATAGGTAGGCATATAGATTTATATAGTAAATAAGAATATCAGTGCTGATTTTACAAATTTACTGCAATAAATCATATATACCTACCTATTATGCTAGACTAGCGCCCATTCAAAGACCGGGAGGTATGTTTCAAGAGAAGAAGGGAACAGGATTACAAAGAAGACACAGCGTCCTTCAGGGTAGCTGATGCAAAAAATTGCCTCACCTGCAGGGACATCCCTAAGTTAGCAAGAAATGAAGGAATTGGACGAACGCCAAAAGGCAGCCTTCAAAATATCATTAAGCGCCACACCTTGAAACAGAGCCCAAGAAGTGCTGACACTACGAGTGTCATGAGCATGAGGCTTACTATCTGACAAAAGTGCCTCTGTGCCAGCAGCCCTAATAGCCTCGACAATCCATCTAGAAATGGAATCAAGAGAAGGAGGAGAAAAAGGCTGTCGAGTGATCAGGAACAACTAATCATCCTTGCGATAAGACTTAGTCTAATTAATATACCATTTGAGAGCTCTAACAGGACACCAAACCTTGTCCTCGCGCACTGACGAACATTCAGATAGCGGACAAAGAAAAATCTCAACAGGGCCAGAGGAAGCCGTTTGATTCTTGGCAATGAAAGAAGCCTTAGGAATCAAACTAACACCTTTTCTCTCCCAGCGAACATGACCAGGAGTAAGACAGAGGGCATGAAGGGTACTGCGCCTCTGCCCAGAGGCAATGGCTACCAGGAAGAGCGTCTTAACCGTAAGATGGTGAAGCTTCACCTAACGGCTCAAAAGGAGGCTTGGCTAGGGCTTCTAAGACCTTAGGCAAACTCCAAGGCGGGACTAACTTAGAATGAGGAGGACGTTTTAGAAAGAAAGACCGAATCAAACCAGTCAACAGCGGGGAATTAGAAATCCCCGAACCATCTGAGAACCCCGAATGAATGGCACCAATCGCAGATCGGTAGCCTCGGATAGTAGAGATGGATCTCCCTTTGTCAAATAGCGAGATTAGAAAATCCGCGATTGAACCAATAGGAGCCTTTACACCAAATGAAAAAGACCAAAAGACGGGAATTATAAATTTCCCTAGTAGAAACTCCACGACTGGACATTAAAAAGCAGTCAAAATGAAGGGACTGTGGTGAAGAATCCCCGAGAGGGGTTGCAACACCAGATCCGCTCTTAGCGGAAGAAGGAACGGTTGAGCCACCAGAAGGCTCATTAGCTCCGGAAACCAAATCCTCCTGGGCCAAAAAGGAGCTATCACAAGCACCCGAGCCCGATCTTCCCTGATCTTCCGCAAGACTCGCGGAATCAGCTGGAAGGGAGGGAAGGCGCACCCTCGAAGATTCTCCCAAGTGAGAAAGCATCCAGAGCCCAAGCTCCCTGATCGCGAACATGGGAGCAGTATTTCGGAAGTTGGTGGTTCAGGGCTGACGCAAACAGGTCCACTTCTAGTGGGCCCAGGACTGCGAATGCGGCAAAAGACCTCTGGATGGAGCTTCCATTCTGATGGAAGACACCTGCCCCGGGATAGAAAATCCGCAATGAGGCTTTCCTGACCGGGGATTAAAGAGGCAACGGGCGTGATCGCCATGCGACGACACCACCTCCACAGCTGTGCTGCTAGGCATTCAGGGTGGCCGAACGAGTGCCTCCCTGCCGATTGATATAAGCCGCCACTGTGACATTGTCCGTGAGAATCAGAACCGAGCGACTGAGAAGTCGACTTCTGAAGTGGAGCAAGGTTAAGAAGACTGCCATGAACTCCAGGACATTGATATGGGGTAGAGTCCCGAGATGAGACCAATCCCCCGAAACCGTGCTGCCGTTGCAATGTCCGCCCCACCACAACAGAGAGGCGTCCGTCGAAACCGAGATCGACGGAAGGGGGTACGGAAGGACTTGCCTCGCGCGAGAAACTCCTCGTTTGTCCAACGGGAGAGAAGAGACTTGATTTCTACTGGTACTGGGATCCAGACCAAAAGAGAATCCTTGCATGGTTTGTAAAACCTGAGGAGATGCCTCGTCAACGAAGGCGGCTGATACTTGCGAGCTGGCTGAGACGAAAAAGGAGCATCATCCGGTTGACCTGTTGCTTCTGCGTCCTTTTTTACAGTGCTTTCAGACTTGATTCTAATTTTTATTATTCTATTATTTTTTTATGGTATGACCATTCTTCTTTATGTCAAGTGCTTTGTCTCTGTCTCTGTACGGCTTTCGCAGTCTAAACGTCTTCATATTAATTGTGACGTATTTTTCATTGTGACGTTTATTACGTCATAAATCCTAATTTTAACCCCAGCAACACTAGCGCATAATGCATTTGCAATATACGCTTAGACTGCGTTTGCTTTTATTTTATTATTGTTTGTTATCAGTCGAAATCACTTCACGTTTTCCATGACGAAGGGGGAGGGTCCCCGAAAATTTGGAGAATAAAATTTCTGTCATCCTTTATTTTGATATCATCATAGCCTATGCCAATACGTGGAACATTATGAATTGATATATATATTAAATATATCTGCGCCTGTTTGCGACGCAAGATATAAGTATGATGCCAACTCAATATCACTAAAGTAATTAAGCACTTTCTTGGTACAACCAATAAATGGTTAATAGTTCAATAATGAGTGAAATAAAATTCCCTCAACTGCGGTCAACCAAGTAATGTGTACCTTGGTGAGGATAAAGCTACGGCAAGTATGTTTGGGTGAAAACTCACGGCAGCAACAGAGTCAGAATGTTCGTCGAAACCAACGACAGCGAAGATGGACACGTGGTATATTCGCCCGTGGAATGCAGCGGTGAGCCCGAGTCTATTAAGTTCAGATTAGCTAGGATGACGGCTCCATATACTCGGTGGAATGAAAGTGTCCAAATCGTTTCTCAATTCTGCTCCCTTGAAAAATCTCACGTTGCAAAGATGAAGTAGCTTTTATGTTGTATGCCGTGGATAAAAAGTCTCTTCCCAAAAGCTGGCTAAAACAGCTAAGCCTAGTGTCAGCAGGTTGCTGAAAAAGTTCTACGGGAGTCGTACCCAGTTAAAAAATAAGCTTCAAATAAGAAGTGTGCTTACTTCAGTGACTGATGTAGGAGTGAAAAAAGAACACAACAGACTTTCACTTAATATAGACATGAAGTGGAAAAGTACTGTAAATACAAATTAAGGACATGGGATGGGCATGTGATGTTCACATGACAAAACACAAAAGAGCATAGACATGGCTACTGTCATGGAAAATATAGTATGTGCTGGGAGATCCAGACAGGTGAATTGTTATGTAACGCAAGTATGTAGCTGGCCTACAATGTAAAACACAGTTACACATGAATAGATAATGAATACATCGATCATGAATAAACAAATTATAATTTCCAATGGTAAAGTATCACATGTCCTACGTAACCAGGAAATGCCTGGTTGTCACCAGCTGTACCTTAATCAAAAATAAATCTGTCAGCCATTTTGGATATGCTGAATAAACAGAGGAATTACTCTTAAATGCATAAAATTACATTTAACCAAAAAAATAAAAAAATGCATTAACGCTACAAATTTGTTTATTCTTTTCAAATTCAGTATCAAACGAAGTTTTCCCGAGCGCTTGGGAATAACGAAGATCGGAGAAAGGGAAAGAGACGGCCGGTCTCTTACCCTTTCTATAGCCCTCTTTTTCAACAGAGATTTGATCTCCGTTGAGGCATGAGAACGAGCCAGGGCAGACATGGGAGGTGAACGAGATCTTATAGCCCCTCCGGGGAGCGAGGCGGATAGATCTATGAAGAATCCGTCTCGGAGATCACGAATGCCTCCCCGGAGATGGCCTCCCAAGCGGGGAGAAAAGAACGAAGTCGGCCACCTACCATGTCGAAATGAACAAGCGCTCGGGGAAGACCATCAAATCCTAGGCTTAGCCTTGTGCAGAGAGCCACGAGTTCCTCTCGAAGAGCCTCTGCCACGTCCCCTCTTCCACGAGAAGGAGCTGGCTGAAGCTCAGCAGGCAGGCCCCCAGAAACACGACTGTGTTGCCCCGAAGTGGGAACAACAGGCCTCCGACGGGCAGAGGCCCGCATCGGCTTAAAGGGAGCGCGAAACTGCGTAGTCATCTCAGAGACCTGCTTCCGCGCATCAATCTCTCTCTGAAAAACCGTAGCGAATTGACCACCAAAAAGCGAAGGACCCCGAGACGGAACATCCCGGAGAAGCGGCGCGATGTCCGACTCCTTAACCCCAAGGGCAGAAAGAGCCAAGACCCTGCGACGGTACGTAACCGAAGCAGCTGCACTGGAAAGTTGTGACCACTGCAAACTAAAAAGAGTGTGCAGCAGGTCATCAATAACCAGCTTGTCACCATCAGTGACATTCAACTCCTCCGCCCTGGACCTGAGGTCGGAGAGAAAACCTTGAAAAGCAGCCAAACGCATACCTGCTCTGACTTGGCTTTCAACACTGCTCCAACGCCTATCCTCAGACTTAAAAGAGACAGAGGTAAGCGGATTGGTCGTCCGCAAACGATGACCCATCGCTAGAATCTCCAGAGAGAGAGACTTAGCCCTGAAAAAGCTGTCTTGATCTTGGGAATCAAAGGCAAAGGCCTTACCCCTAACCGCAACAGGGCGCTTAACAAGGAGCGCCGATTCAATGCGGTCATACTCCAGCTTGAAATTCTCCGCTCAAACCTACCCTGCTCAAACCTACCCTCGGAGGAATCCCGCTGCCTGAACCAACGCGAAGTCGAACCCTGCGCGCGGGCTGACTGAAATTCAGGGTGATATATGGACAACAAAGCAATCGCTTCTACCCCACAAAGGGAGAGCGACTGAGGCTCTGCCTGCTCAAACGATGCCGATTCAGAAACATAAGCTTGAGAAGCCGCCTCCAAATCTGGTTCCGCCTGAATTGAATGGCACAAAGGATCGCAAACAAAAGACGAAACAGGCGGACACTCCCATGGACCACTATAGATCTCGTCGCCCGGCGGAGCCTCGAGGGCTGCGGGAATAGGAGGCGCAAGCGATCCCGTCTCAGACAATGAAGAATCAACCATAATTCAATTCAATTCAATTCAATTCTCATTTATTCCATTTTCAATTGAAAAGTACATTCAAAACAAATACAAAATATGTCATAATCGAAATTAGAAAAGTGATTGTATTGCAATTAGAAATATATTTGGGGATTGAGTTCCAAATTACAGGGAAATTATGTCGTACTGATTTCATGGCACTATTTGTTTTTACTGGCCATAAGTGAAAAGAATCCTTAAAACGGGTATTATGATTATGTATCTGGTAATTAAAAGTGAACATTTGAGAAATGTTTGAGGGTAATTTATTTTGAAAGTAAAAGAAACCAAGGAGAGCAAGGGAGTAATAGTACAAATCAAAAATATTAAGAGATTTCAATTTTTTGAACAATGGGGCAGAAGGGGCACGATAAGGACATCCCAGGCATATGCGAAGGGCCTTTTTATGTAATTTAAATAATTTATCTAATTTAGTTCGACTACAATTGCCCCAAACAGCAACACAGTAATTTAGGTATGAGAGCATAAATTAATTATATAATAGTATTAAAGCAGAAGGCGGAAGCGAGTCTTTTAATCTATACAAAATACCAATACATTTAGATACCTTTTGAGTGACCTTATTGACATGTGTATCCCAATGCATATTATAATCAATGTATACCCCAAGGAAATTAACACTATTAACCTTATTTAATATATCATTGTTGATTTTAAGAAGTAAAGAACGTACTGTAATTTGTTTTACTAGGATTTATCAACAATCTATTTAATTTGAACCATTTTGTTACTTTATCTATTTCAGTATTAATATTGTTTTGTAAATTATGCGTGTTAGGTTGGGTGTAAATTAAAGTGGTGTCATCAGCGTACATTATGTAATCAAATTTGTCAGATGAATGTGTAAGATCATTTATATAAATCAAAAACAATAATGGACCTAGGATTGAACCTTGTGGTACCCCATGTGTAAGAGAAGAGAAATTGGAAGAATTATTATTATAAACTACATATTGAGATCTGTTACAAAGATAACTTTCGAACCAACTTAGTGGTAAGCCCCTAATCCCATAGTATTCCAATTTTGACAAGAGTATTCTATGATCAACTATATCAAAAGCTTTGGAGAGGTCCATGAAAATGCCAATACAAAATGTATTAGTATGAATTGCCGACAAAACTTTATCTTGTAAATCTATCAAAGCATGTGTAGTTGAATGGTTTTTCCTAAACCCATATTGTGAGTCAGTAAGAATATTTTTTTTTTAAACAAAATGAATATAATCGATTATAAATGCATTTTTCTAACAATTTTGATATAGATGGCAGAATAGAAATGGGCCTATAATTATCGAATTTATGAGGGTCATTCTTTTTAAATACAGGGGTTATCTTAGCAATTTTTAGTTTATCCGGGACTATGCCTGTAGAAAGAGAGAGGTTGAATATAAAAATCAATGGATGTACAATATAAATTATGATTTTTTTCATTTAGTACTAAGATCATCAAATCCAGCAGAGTTACTGTTGTGTAATGAATTACTAATGTTAATAACTTCATGTTCTGTTATGGGATTAAAGTAAATAGAATTGTTGATAAAACCAGTCAGATAGTCTTTAAAAGAAGTATTATTAGGAGAACTGGTCACTGAATTAGTTATCTGTCTACAACAGTTTATGAAATGTTGATTAAATTCAGTTACTATATGTTGTGGATCGCAAACATTTCCAGTCTCATTAATAAAATATTCAGGTAAAGATGTTTTAGGTTTATTTAGTATTGAATTGATAACTGACCACGTCTGTTTTGTATTACATTTAAAGGACTTTATTCTGTTAGAAAAATATGATTTTTTTGCATGCTTTAACAGATTATTTAATTTATTTCTATATTTTTTGTATTTTCTTTCATTATCCAAGGTATTGTTTTGGAGAAATTGTTTATAACAACGATTCTTTTTCTTTATGCATCTCAATAAATACTTTGTTATCCATGGTTTTTTAATGCCTCTTTTAGTGTGTTTACTTCTTAACAAAGGAAAATGTTTGTCAAACAACTGAGTAAAACGGTTAATAAAAAAGGAATAAGCATCATTAGCATGTGTAATATTATAAAGATTGGTCCACTCTTCATGATAAAGATCATATTGGAAATTGCGTATATTGTTATCTGAGTATTTACGAAAAAAATGAATTGAACTTGGTTGATAAGTATTATTATTAGAACTTTTATAGACTAGAAAAATGGGTAAATGATCACTAACATCAGAACAGAGACTACCTGAGTCGAATTCTGGATCAAGTACATTAGTGAATACATTATCGATAAGGGTAGCAGTGTTTGATGTAATACGAGTTGGGGTTTGTATAATCGGGAATATACCAAGTACAGAATTAAGCCTAAGAAACTCATTAACAGTATCGTCATCTTTCAACAAATCAATATTAAAATCTCCAGTGATATAAATATTCCTATGTTCATTACTTAATGTATTAACAGCATTGTTGTAAAATTCAAAAAATATTTCATGATTTGATCCTGGTTTTCTATATATGACACCAAGAGTAGACCTCTTGTGGTTTACATCTAAGAAATCAATAAACAAATATTCACATGTTAAAATGGACTCTTGATTATAAACGATATCTGTTCTTACAGTATATAATATATCTTTTTTCACAAATAGCGCAACACCACCCCCTCGTCCATATATCCTGTTAACATTCAAAAAATTATAATCATCTAGATTGAAATTAACTGAGGTTGTATCACATATCCAAGTTTCAGAAATTGCTATAAAAGAGAAAGAATGATTTATCATTGACAAGAATTGAGAAATATTTTCAAAGTTTTTCTGTAAACTTCGGGCATTAAAATGGATAAGACTTAGAGATGAATTATATGAGAACTTTACATTAAACTCTGAAGGTAGATAGTATGAAGATTGGGGAGAATTAAATACATGCAAGTCTGGATCAACATCTTCTAGGGGATTATTCATCAAGTACAGTTTGGGGGAAGTGTTGAAGTCATTATTATATATACATTTATAATAAGGTATGAAGCAATATTATAGCAGAGTATAGTATAGTTATAATATATCTCAGAAGTATTGTAATTGTTATTCTGTGCATAGATCATCATAATTTACTACAAATAAATAAACGTAACGTAACGGTATAAACAAAGTAAAGAGAGAGAAAAAAAAATATTATACACCCTGTGTGTGCACCTATATGTAATATGAGGGAAGATTTGGATGATTAAAGACCCTGAAAGGAGTGAATACAACCATACATGCATAGAAAGCTGCTGGTTCATAGAATACAAATATACAAAAATATATGATATATATCCTTCCATTTTATCGAAAAACTGAAATTAAAATCAAAACTGACCGCCCCTCCCAAATCCGTCGGGATCGACCAGCCCCACATCGCCTGGAAATGATGACGTCATACTGTGTAGAAAGAGCAGTGTCGCAATCACACTTCCTGTTTTCCCCACCGGTATACTGTGTGACTACTGAAGTTTGTTGTTATAAGTTCGGAGAAGTTGTTTGCATTTTTATTTTTAGAAATAGTTACAGGGATGGCTGCCTCAGTTGTCAGGGAAGAAGGTGAACCTGATCAAGACGACTTGGTTATGGAATTTGAAACTGAAAGTGTTGAAATTGACAGTGAAAATGACAGTGTCAGTCAGCGACAGCCAGAGCAATCGTAGTAGCGATACAGACGACAGCGAGGCCAGTACTGCGGAGAACACTGGCGTCTCGTCGAATGGGATTACGAGCCCTTACCCCGTGGTGTGACTGTGAGCCTGGGCAAAATATTGGCGATTGCAGGGCCAGCCCACGAAAATCGACTGCGTGAAAATGTCGATGATTGGTAAGACTTATTGTCCATTTTTTGTGCATTCTATTCTAGCCTATTACAAAAATTTCATTTTTAGAAAGACTCACTCAGTCCTGACTGACAATCAGACTCAGAGTTAGTTAGAAGTTGTTGTATTGTAGCCTTCAAACATGTCAAAGTTCAACTCGCAAGTCATTCAATATTTTTGCCTCAATTTCACTGCACTGTAATCACTAATAAAGTATTGGCTATATTAGCTAATATGCCCAGTAATCCTTATTGGCATACGAGTGGAGGTATAAAGCCTTAGTTTAGTGCACGCTTTACCGTCAGTGGTCTAGTGGTAAAGATGTGTGGTTAGAGTATTTTAATTCTGAACTGCACTGACGTAAGGGCACGGGTTCGATTCCCGCTCTTCTTGACTGATATTTTTTCGGCTATGAATTGTTCATGACAGCGTTTATTCCATTGTAACAAATTCAACAATTCAAAATTTAAAAAAGTAGAAATCAAAAATAAAGATGAAGAAAAATAAATTTAAAAATAAGATAAAATTAAATTTTACTATAGCAAACGTTGATTATAATTTTGGAAATGATTCCCTGAATCTGACCCTACTGACAATGACCAACTTTGTTCAGTTGGATTTATGAATCATTTTTAAAAAAATTATAAATGAATTGTAATAAATTATTGGTTTCACACGAAATCATTGTAAATATCAATCTTACCAAAAATTGTTTTGGTTTTGTTTTGATTTACAGGAAGTACAGGAAAGTGGTGAGGTGGTGCTGGAGCTGGCTTGGCAAAGATGTAAGGGTGCAACTGCCTGCATGCATCCACACTACAATTATGGAAGCATATCCAGATGGAGGGGATCGATACAAAGGCACCATCCTACGTCGATTAAGATAAGGATAATCGCCAGAACAAAAACTAGTTTAGCTTGCTTATCAATGAATGAACTGGATTATTTATTTTAGCAGACATGTCCTCCTGAAAACTTGAGCCACAATATGATGTGTAATGTTATCAGCATTATATCTTCTGAAACTAGTACAGTCAAACCTGCTTTAGCGACCACCTGTATAGAAAGGCCACCTGCTCATAAAGACCACTTTTCTTGTCTCCCTTGAGTGGTCTTTACAGACAGGTTTCACTTTACATGTATGTGATTGACTGATTGCATAAAGTCATTGCAATGTTGAATGGAATTGTTTTCATTCACATATTCTGTACATGAGCGCAAAAATTGAGACATCTGGAAGTAATGATTGTTCTATAAATAGGTTTAGCTCATCATAGGAAAGATTATTGATGAAAAATGTCCATCTGTGACACTACTGATGTATACTGATAGTGAAGTCTACAAAAGTAACTAACATTTAATCAAGAAAAAAAGTCTGGGCACAGGTATATGAATTTGATGCTTATTGTACATGTTTGAATTTCAACCTGAGTATAACACAATTATATTCAACATCTGAAAGTAATTTCTTGATCAGCCAAACATGTGAACTTTGCATGTGAGGAAGAATGTTTGAATCTACATGTATATAAACTAGCAAGCCTAAAAAGAAATTGTCATGTCTCCTCTTTATGTGTACCCTGTAATACCAGTTGTTTTAATGTTACAAGACGGGCATTATTTTTAGAAGTTTGAGCATAGGTAAAGAGATGTTGTATATATATATATTTTTTTATAATTTGAACTTGAGAAAATTGTAGAGTGAACATCGTGAGTGGAAAGAGCAAGAGAAATGGAAAGGTTGAGAAAGACAAATGGAATGTTGAGAAAGGGAGATACAGTTGTAGAAATAGAAAGGGCAATTGGTAGAAAGAGACAGGGGTAGAGAAAGATAAAAGTTTGGAGACAACAAAGATACAGAGAGTAAGATAAGGAATTTTCTGATGGTAAAATTGGGTGTGTATGATTAATATTACTCATAATAAAATCAAAGCAATCAATTTTTTTTCACAGAATTCCCGCCTTCCAAATTGAAAAGGCAATTGTCTACTTAAACTTGACCAATATACAAAATACATGTACAGTTGAATCTGCACAATTCAAATCTCTCGGGAGCACAGAAATCAGTTCGACTTGGAAGAAATTGGGAAATGTAAATAACACATTTTACATATTCTGGTCTGAAAAAAAAATGCTTCCAATTTGGAGATTATTTGACTTATGCAGACTCTAATATCACAATAAGATATACATTTGGGGAAAAAATACAACATAATTATCTGTCTAGAAACAGATTTCTGTGGACCAACGAGATATGTCCCAGGAAAGTGAAATGTTCCTTCTGTTACTCTCCCTCACTTCCCATCTTGCTCTCTTTCTCCCTCTTCCTCTTCCACCCTAACTTTCCTTCTGTCTATCCCATTTCTCTTTCTCCCCTAACTTTCCTTCTATCTCTCTATTTCTCTTGCTCCCTCTTCCACCCTGGCCCTCTCTTCCTATTTCTTTCTCCCTCTTCCCCTCCCATTTCTCTTTCTCCCTCTTCCATCCTCCCCCTTCCTGCCTCTATCTCCCCCATTCATCTTTCTTCTTCCTAGTTTCCCACTGCTTTATCTCTCTTTCTTTCTCTATCTCTTGTTTCACATCAATTTCCATCCTAAAGATAAGCTTTCTACTAGACATAGAAAAAGAAACGCACATACAGTGTAATTCTTTTGGGTGTCCATTCCTGATTTTTCCTCTTTACTCAAACTATTGTTACATTGATAGAATAAGAAAAAATCACTGTACTTTTCTGGATAGCTAAGCAACCTGAGATTTCTCTTCAAATGTGAGTTTCAGAACCCACACATTTCACTGATTTATAACCTAGTTATGTATCAGAAGTCTGATTTATCAAAGTAAAAAAAATGGTACTAAATAAACATTCTATAATCACATCGTAAAATATCTAGACACTTTTCATAGTTCAAATGTTGCAGAAATTCTTTATCAGGCAAAATTTTTTCAAAAAATATCAAGTACAAGTACATGTATTTACCTGATCAACTTATTTTTTGTGTACCATGTAGTTTTTGTTATGCTAGCATGCATGAAGTTCTCAAGTTACTAGTACTCTACACTCACCTGCTTTGTTTACTTGCATAATTATAAATGATCCAATGCGTAATGATAGAAAAGTCTTAGGGTCTATGAAAAACATATTATTCTGAAAGAAAATCTTGTTCAATGAGTTATCATCTACATTGTATTGATGGTGATGTGTTCACATTCAAAATGGTGTTCCTCAAAAGCCTGGACAGCTTTATCCTTGTTGGGGTGCTGATACGACGCAGTTCGAGATGGTTTGGGCTGCAGCTCTTCCATGTCATCTCTGATCTGTTGCTTGTTCTCCACCAGATCTAGAACAACTCTCATTAGAGCTATCACATAATCTGCAAGATATGATAAAATGCAAAACTATAGCTTGAAACTTATTCCACAGATGCCAACGTTTTTACCAAAAGAAAAAAAAGAGAGGATAGGAAAAAAAAAGAATACCAAGCACACTATGTATTCTCATGGTTGTATAATGTCAATGGCATGTGCTGGATGGTCTGTGCTGGATAGCTAACTAGCGCACTGACCATAGCTCAATGCATACTTCTTCCTGTTGAGCGACCGTAATCAACAAGTTGATTCCGGTCGCAATTGTTCACCCACAATCATGAGAATACCTAGTGTGCCAATTATTGCTTGCTATTCAATGATTTTGGAAGGTTTGTGGAAGTTTAAATATTCTTTGTGATTTCACAGATTATTTTAATTTCCATTGTATTATATACATAATTTCATGACCCTATGTGGTATTACCATATTTCATTATTTTAATATTAATCGTATTGGTTGGCATCCCTGTGATTCAGAAGGTATACAACAAATATACAGTTGTATGTACATTATTGTGCTGTCTACTAAAAACATTCCAGTGTGCATGATTTCTACATAAAAAGTTTTGTAATTTTTTCTACTAAAGAGTGGGGGGGGGGGGGGATTTCAAGCTGCAAGTTATGCTTTATTTTACAATGACTTGAATACGAAAAGCCACAAAACAGACAGAAATGCACTGCCTTTTCAGTAGAGCAAATTCATGTACTCCTAATTCAAAGCATATTTTTGCCTCTTTGAAGTAATAAATTAGGTTCAAAGCTTGAGGAAACTTTGCGCATTCCATCTGGCAATCTGTATTCAAGTTATCAAAGTTATTCGTAACTAATAAATAAATTTATGACTAACCGGTCATAATGTCATATTACTATTAGCTGGAATTTTAAAGAAATCTTAAAAGATTTATATGCCAGAGCATATTATGGCTAAAAAATGAAAATTTTCACTGGACACACAGCCACTTACCATATGTGCAAGCAGTGAGGACTCTCTCCACAGTATAACCTCCTTCCTTAGAGCGTGGATACTTCATCTTGTACACTGGATTCCCTTTACTGGTAGCTTGTGATCTATCTCAGTTCTCATTCCAATGGGCACATGTCCTGACCCTCCAGGAACATCCTCTCCTTTATCACATTTAGACATATTTGCGATCTATAAGAGAATAATAATATACCATTGATCAACTCTTACTCTTAGTACATTCAAGTCAATTTAAATAGGAACAAATATGAAATTAATATTGACCAAAAATTAGGTGGAGACAACATAGTCAGTGGAATAACCAACGGTACGGAAATGACAGAGAATAAAGCTTTTTTGCTCTAAGCCATAGGCCTATGACATTAACATGATGTGACAGCCAGGCACTCTGTCTGCAGTGCACGTATCACACAACAAAAGTAAAAGTACAAAACACATCACAGTAACAATAACAATAAAACATGTCATTAGGCCTATTATAAGCAGAACAGAGACTAATTGTCCTAATTACTGATTTTGAATATCTGGTCGATAATTTCACAGGAACAATATCAACTCCCAATATGAGGGAATTGCAACTCGATATTTAAAACCCAAACTTTATAATAGATCGCCATGAATGATGAATGTAAACCAATGCCAGAGGCAGAGCTGGCGGCAAGGCGCGACGCTCAGTACAGCCAGCCGGCCCTGCCCGACCGCTACTAACAGCAACCTCGATCTCAAAGCAAGAACAGCATAGAGTAGGTGGTGCAGACGCGGGGCCAGACGCACGGTCTGTGAATTTATTTCAGTCAGAATTCGGCATTAATATCATGTTTTTATTATTTCTATCACAGCGTGAAGTGAATTTAAATAGTAAACATCCTTTTACTAAAGAAATGCATTTAAAAACAAACTAGAACTAGATTTATTCCCTATTTTGATAGTATAAAAATACAATAGATTACATACCGTACTTGCATGCAGACTGGGGAGAGCGAGAATTCTACACAATGTGACGTCATCACTAGCTCACGGAATGCGGACTCGAAAAACAAATTTCTCCGGTGGCCATTTACCAAGCCCCCGCTTCAAAGATTTCTGATGTTGTTACTCCTTTCACAGTCATTGACATCTCAATCGGTTTGTATTTTGTTGTTCCATAAGTCGAGTGCTCTACATTGATATATAATTTGTCTTATTTATTTTCTGCTCCGGCCGGGGTCTTTAACGGGAATCAAGTATATCAGAATTTCTAACAAAGTTATACATGTAAATATATTTTTTCCAGAATATTGAACAGTTTAGGAAAATCATAACTATGCCAGTAGAAGTCATGATAGATATATGTAGAATAAGTGAGGAAATCCACGTGCTTATAAAAATATGTTGGTCTAATTATGAGTTCATAAATATTTCAGGAATACCGATATACATAAGGGGAAAAGGAGTTGCATGTCGTAAAATTTATGACATCTGTGAACAACAAAAGATAGTAATATGCCATTAAAAAAAATTCATGACATTTAAAATATTACAGTAATACATGACATATGAATAACTGAAAAGCATACATGTGTAAAATATATTGTATTTAATATAATTTACACTTCACAACATAACCGTATATAGAAGACTATGCAAAACAGAAGGCAGAAATATATCAAATTTACCAGTCTGTTACTGCATAGAACGGTATGCATATAACTAAAATCTGAAAAACATGAACAATATAGGTCTATGTTCTTCATTAACACTTAAGTACATAAAGTATATATGAGTAAAATTAAAAGAGCAAACAAAGGCAGAAGTATTATTCACAGATCTATGACATTTGCCAATTGAAGATTACAAAAAGGCAGAAAATATATGCCTATTGTTCACCATTAATACTTTAGTACATAACAGTACATATACGTATTATTAAGGAGCAAAAAAGGTAGAAGTACATGTATATGTTTTCGATTAAAACATTTCCCCGGATATATTTTAATTATGTTATATCACTCAATGATTTTGTCTCACATTAATTATTGTAACACTGCTTGGGCTAATGGGAATGATTACTTCATGTCTAGATTATTAATACTTCAGAAAAAAGCAATTCGTATAATTTCCAATGTGCCATATAATACCCACTCATTACCAATTTTCAATCAGTTAAATATTTTAAATGTATTTGATATAAATATTTTTAATATTGCCATTTTTATGTTTATGTGTTCAAAAGGTCTATTACCGCCTAACATAATTTCAAAATTTTCCTTAAATTGTAGTATCCATGATTACAAGACTCGTAATTCCTCCAATTTTCATTTACCCAAAATTAGAACAAATGTTTCAAAAAATTCAATCTTTTATAAAGGTCCCGTAGTATGTAACAATAAGAAATATCCCCTCTCTGAAGAGTTTAAAAAAATATTTTAAATCCCACCTTGTGAGTATGTATGAGATCGATTGATTTGATTTGCTTTCTCTCTGTATATGTTTCTTTCTGTTTCTGTTTTTGTATATCTGATTTACTTGCTTTATGTTTTATCTAAGGGGTCAACGTTTTATAAGGCTAAATGCTCTTTTTGTTGACCCCCATTCCCATAAAATGTCTCTCGTTTAATGTTCATCATGTAATCATGTACCTTAAGTTTGTTTCATGTCACAATTTTTATCTCATGTATCATAATTATTTGTGTATTTTTATGGTGAATGAAATAAATGAATTGAATTGAATATCAATTAACCAGATCTATGACATTTGCAAATTGTAAATTACAAAAAAGCAAACAAATATATGTCTATTGTTCTTCGTTAAAAAAGTACATAGCTGTACATATAAGTATAATTAAAAGAGAGAGAGAGAGAAAAAAAAAAGCAGACGTATATCTATCTATTCACCAGTCTATGACATTTGCAAATTGTAAATTACAAAAAGCAGAAATATGTCATCAAATTTATGACATTGAAAATATTAAATAATGCATATGCATAACTGAAAAAATATATCTATATCATAGATGCACTTACATAACTGCACATTGAAGATATTCAAAACATAGTTATGTATAATTAGTAAAAACATGTATCAGAATCAAAGAAAGTCAAGATCTTCCTTACATATCTTCTTCTGGTTCTTCGTTGAGCTTGAGCGTGGAATAACAAATATGCGTCCGTCAGAAGACCAAGCCGACTCTACCTTCACATGACGCCTAGCTTCACCCAGCAATTTACTATTGAAATCAGTCAAGTCTTCCTGAATTCCCATGCCGGTATGTTTGAGGGATCTTCTGTTGGTGATGAGTAGCTGCCTGTATTTATAGCTGGTTCCTTATTGGTCTTGGCGGTACAGGCCTAGGTCCAGCTGATTTTGCAGGTTCCCTTTGCTTTCCAACTCGATGACTTCGGTCGATGTGCTTTGGTTCGAGATCAATGGAGAGTTTTTCCTTCGCGATTCGACAAATGAGAGCATCAGTATTCTCCTTTGTAGATTCCTTCACTCCATATACTCTCACACAATTTCTCCGGGAGTATTGCTCCTGTTTATTTTGTTCATAACTAATTTTCTTTATCTTTTCCAACGCAGATTCGAGCTCCTTTGTGGTACGAATAAGGTCATTTCGTGCTCCCTCCAAATTACTCCGAAGATCAAGAATGATACCATCTTGTATATCAAGTTGAGATTGAATTTGGAGCAATTTGGTATCTACAGCCTTTGATATTAAGGCATTGAGAGTATCCAATAGTTCATCATCCTCCACTAGGTCCTTTAACAATTGCTTCTTTTGCCTGGTACCCATTGTAGTCAGGGTTCAGATTTAAAGGATTGTAGGAAAAATAAAATGCATAAGACAAATATCCTACTCACCACAACTGGTATAGGAATCCCAAGTGCAGTCAATTGACGGTAATAAATGAAGTGTACCGTAGAACTAAAAGCTAGGCTGACTGTAGTGTAGCGTAGAATCGCGTCACTGGAAATTACGTAGACCTGAGTTTGCGATATCCGTACTTAGCTGTGTCGGCGCCGAGCTCGGCGTGAAGAAACGAACACGTGGAAAGGTGTGTTAGAAAACGCTCATAATATTGCACATTTCCCCAAAAGATATTCCATCACTCCTTGCGATGTAAAAACACACATAATTGATAATTCCAAAGATCTAGGATGTTAATCGTAATCAACGAAGAAAATCCAATGATACTACTCTGATGTCTCGAGCGAGCGATAAAGGTGACGTCGCGTGAAGAAAACTAAACCACGAGTGTACGTCCGAAGCTTTTTCTCGGTGCTTTTTCGTGCGTCCAAAATCATGTCAGAAAATTAGCATAAGCCAACGGATTGGTCACTGGTTGCTCGGAGACGTAAACAAACTAATTACATGTAGATTACAACAAGAAAAGTGCATGATCCTATATAATCCCCCTCTAGATCACTGTAGGTTACCTGTAGCTACTGCGATCGAATACAAGATGAATACTCCAAAACACAAAATATTTCCTTCAACCTGGCATCAACATCTGTACGTAACGGGCAGGCCAATGTACTTGCCTACCTGAACGAGTTCTCCGCGGCTCAGTTTGTGCCTGTGGTGCACTACAACGCGGCTCTAGGTTACGCGTTGAAGATCTGCTAGGTGGAATGGGGGATGGCTTATTTACAAGAGTATCTGAAGTATCAGGATATGCAACTTTCAAACGATCTATGCTCACAGTGTCACGCTTTCCTTTAACGTCCAATACAAAATACTTGTCCTTTCGCTCAACGACTAAAAAAAGGTCCTTTGTATGGCGCTTGCAGGGGAGCTCTGACAGTGTCATCCCGTACGAAAACGTGTGTGCATGTAGACAAATCAGTCTGCAGGTAAGATGCACGTTGCTGCTGAGCTCTAGTAGGAGTTGGACGTAACTCTCTCATCAGCCGCCGTAATGTGTCCACATAACTGCTGGGGTCAAGATCGGCGTCCTCAGTGATGGGTGCTACAAATTCACCTGGCAATCGTAGAGTAGTTCCAAATACCAATTCTGCAGTAGTACATTTCAAGTCTGCCTTGATTGCAGTTCGTATGCCTAACAGAACTAGCGGTAGGGAGATTGTCCAGGAATTGGGATTATCTTTTGACTTGAGATTTAGAATGTGCATATAATACTGATGATTTGGAATCAGATGTAGAAAGTTCCTCTTCCTCTGATGAACATGGATCTCATAGAAGCAGGGTACAAGGGAATTGCTGTATTGGTATCACAAAACAGACTCAAAACCTGCGTGTTCTGTATACTAACTGTGACTGCTTGCTGAATAAGTTAGATGAGCTATCCTTACTTACTAAAACTCATAAACCGGACATTGTCATTATCTGTGAAGTCTTGCCTAAGAACTTTGATATTAGACCAAATGAAGAAATTTTCAGAGTGGACAATTATGTATCTTTTACTAATATTGATAAAAGCAATGTACGAGGAATATTTGTGTATGTGGTAGATGGACTGGCATCTAGTGTTAATGAAATTCACTTCCAAACAGACTTTAATGAAAGCGTGTGGATACACATGCGTCTAAGAGGCAACAATACACTGACAATAGGTGGTGTATATCGCAGCCCTTCTGTTGGCCGAGTCAACTCAGATACAAGCAAGTTATGCCAGCTTTTCCGTGAAGTCGTGTCAAGCAACCCAACAAACTTGCTCATCGTGGGAGACTTTAACTACCCTACAATCTGTTGGGAGCGGTGGATGGCACACCTGCCAGACGAACAGAGCTTTATTGACTGCCTTCGAGATTGCTTTTTGCATCAGCATGTCACTGAGATCACTCGATTTAGAAGTGGACAGCGTCCAAGTCTCCTTGATTTGCTGATCACGAACAAGGAGGAAATCATCAATGACTTATCATATCTTCCCAGTTTAGGACTAAGTGACCATGTATGCCTGCTGTTCAATGTAGATATGTGTGCGTACACTCCTGCCTTTGATCAACCCAGGTACAGATATCACAAAGGAGACTATGCAGCTATAAATAGGGCAATGTGGGATATTGACTGGGAAGGTCACATGCACACTATGGATGTCCATCAGGCATGGGAGTTCTTTTCTTCCAGATTCCAGGAAGAAATTGATGAGAACATCCCAAAGACAACAGATGCTAAGCTGAGAAAGAGAAAGAAGATATGGATGACAAGGACTGCCATGAGACAATATAGACTGAAATGTAGGGCTTGGAGGGAGTACAAGAAAAGTGGTTGCAGCTCTTCTGCATATTACAGATCTAGGATTGAAGCTAAGAAGCTGAGGAAAATGCTACGAAAACTCAGAAAAGAATTTGAGAGAGATGTTGCCAGAAATGTAAAGACTAATCCAAAAATGTTCTGGAAATATGCCAATAGCTCCCTCAAGTCCAGTAGGAGTCCTGGGGTCCTAAGGAATGAGCAGGGAGATATAGCAGATACAGATGACCAGCGTGCTGAGCTTTTGAGTGACTATTTCAGCAGTGTATTTACAGAAGAAGACTTGCTTCATGTCCCTGAATTGAGTAGTAGGTATGATGGAGAGACTCTTTCTGATATTGATATAAGCACGAATTCTGTTAAGAATAAACTGAAATTATTAAAGAATTCAAAGTCTGCAGGTCCTGATGGATTTCATCCAAGAGTACTGAAGGAGACTGCTGACACAATATGCATTCCACTTGCCATAATCTTCAGGAAATCAATAGATGAAGGAGCTCTTCCACAGTCTTGGAAAGATGCAAATATCACCCCTGTGCATAAGAAAGGAAATCGGAGTTCTGTTGAGAACTATCGGCCTATCAGCCTAACTTCAGTCATCGGAAAGATTCTTGAGTCCATTGTGAGAAACGTCTTGCTTGAGCACCTATGTGAGAACCAGTTGTTATGTGATGCTCAGCATGGATTTCTCCCAGGTCGATCATGTGTGACACAGCTACTGGAAGTGATAGAACTATGGACATCCTCCCTAGATAGAGGAAGCGAAATTGACACGATATATTTGGACTTTTGCAAAGCCTTCGATTCTGTGCCTCATAAACGTCTACTGAACAAATTGAAAGCATATGGCATTTCTGGAAAGCTGAAGGAGTGGTTATGTGGTTTCCTCACAGGACGCCGACAGAGGGTTGCAGTTAATGGAAAGTTTTCTAAATGGAAGTGTGTCAAGAGTGGAATACCCCAAGGGAGCGTCCTTGGCCCGACTGCATTTGTGATTTTCATCAATGACCTGCCTGAAGTATTGACAAGTATCGTAAGGATCTATGCAGATGATACGAAGATCTTCAGAGAAATATCAACAGGTGCCGACTGTGACATTCTTCAAGCTGATCTAGACAGCCTAATGAAATGGTCTGAGGAATGGCAGCTCCGCTTCAACGTGGCCAAATGCAAATTTCTCCACATTGGTAAAAACAGCTTACATCATCTGTACAACTTAAATGGAATGGTTTTACATGAGGTCTCTGAGGAACGTGATCTTGGGGTCATCATGGATGCTGAGCTTAAATTTCATGCTCATGTTGCCTCTGCAGTCCTTAAAGCCAGCCGCATTCTGTCTGTAATTAAACGTACTTTCATCTACAAGGATAGAGACATGATTGTAAGACTACACAAGGCTCTTGTTCGACCGGTCCTAGAATATGGAAACGCAGTATGGCACCCAAGATTTATATCAGACATTAAGGAGCTTGAAAAAGTCCAGAGACGTGCCACAAAGCTAATTCCATCTGTTGCTTCTTTAGACTATGGGGACAGGCTTCGTGCAATAAGATTACCTTCTCTGCTGTACAGAATGAAGAGGGGAGATATGATTATATGATATGATTAAGACTTATAAGATAGTTCAAGGTATCGACAAGGTGAACAGGGACATGTTTTTCACAGACGTCACTATTGAGGCAACACGTGGTCACCCTCTCAAACTATTCCAGAAGAGGAGCAGACTGGAAGTGAGAGCAAATGCTTTTGGAATTAGAGTTGTGAGTGACTGGAATTCTTTACCAACTGAGGTCGTCACTGCTAAATCAGTCAACTCTTTCAAGGCAAGACTGGATAAGTTCTGGACTGATAAGCAGTATGCACATCCCTGGTCGGAATAAATTAAACTTTCCTGATATTGCAAATGTAGCTTCGATACACTGACACTGCCACACTACCTATCTACAGCATGAATTTGTGACACAAAAAGTTAGAAATGAACTGGATGATAGATAGATCTGGAAACCCGACTGCAGACTCTGCATTTTTCCAGTACATCCGGTAATAAAGTAATAAAGGTAATAAAAAAAGAATCGTTGAGTTACGAGATGCTGAGAGGCACGTATACCAGGATGTGACAAGTTATGTAAGGCATCAAAAACAGCTCGACGAAAATGTCCAGGAACATAAGGACGCGAGTTACCTGTAGATATGTCACAAATGATTGTGCCTTCAGATGAAGGCAGAGGTACATCAGATAACTGGAAAGATGAGTTCCCCTTGCGTAGCTCTTGTAGATCGCCATCATCCTGTTAAGCTTTTTCTCGGTTGCTCGGAGACGTAAACAAACTAATTACATGTAGATTACAACAAGAAAAGTGCATGTGTTCAAACTCGGCACGAGCTATCTTCAGACGTCGATCGTCCAGTCGACGAGGGCGAGCCGTGACAGGCGGGCCACGAGTGAGGATATGATGTGTCGTTGTGTGCTTCACATCCTTCTCATGGTAGACCGGCCGGGTTATCTCAGGATATTCTTGAAGGAGGGTGTGAAACCGACAACTATCATCCAGCTTTGAAATCATGGGACGAACGTAGTCTGAACTGACATTGGCGGAGATTCCATTGACAGCAAGATTGGTAGTACAATCTATCAATTTGCTGTGCTTTACGTCCACCAACAAACCAAACTCTGCCAAAAAATCTGCCCCGATGATAGGCGTACGTAGATCGGCAACAATAAAAATCCAGCGAAAAGTCCTACGAAGACCAATGTCCAAAGTTAGTGAACGCTCTCCATATGTAGTAATCGCTGATTCATTTACTGCTTGAAGTGAAATCCCAGCATTAGTATGATGACGTTTATCGGTCAAGGTTGGTGGAATAATACTAACTTCGGCCCCAGTATCAATAAGGAATCTCGTGCCAGTAGACTTATCAGTCACATAAAACAGCTGACTTTCCTTACTTGAAATACTAGATGAGTTAAGACGACTATTATTCCACTTGCCAGGGTTACTTGTCGTCGTCAGGTCCTGGCTCGCTAGTTTCCCTGCTTCTGATGAGTGCATGGAGGTACGCAGTGCTTGGCTTTCTCACCATGACGCCAGTGATACCAACACTCGGAACCAGCATGCGTTTGAGTTGAGCGTGGCTTCCCATCTCGACTGCGACTGCGACTACGAGATCGTGAGTCTCTGCTCGACTTAGGCCTACGCCCACGTTCCAGGTTGCAGGTGAGAGCTTGCACTTGAGCGGTCAGTTGGGCTACTTGAGCAGACAAACGTTGGACGTCATCGCGGACACGCCCACTCTCTGAAGAAGGGGGACTAACTCCTGCTGCAAGAGTGTCTGGCAAAGGCTCTGGAGTAGCAAGGTGTCCAATCAAAGGAGTGGCTACATCGATAATTTTATCTGCGAGTTCTGCCAACTGTTCTAGTGAAATGGTGTCTGGTGTTGAGGCAAGAATAGCCTTCACACTCCCTGGCATTCGTTGCAAAAATAACTGCTTGAGAATGTTATCCTCCAACCTTGACTCGCCGAGTAATAGTCGCATCTTCCTCAAAAGCTGGGATGGCTTACGATCTCCTAGTTCTTCAGCAATTAATAATTGATGAAGTCGCTTCTGCTCTAATGCACTGGTCCGGTTAATCAATTCTGATTTGAGCTTCTGGTATTTATCAGAAGAAGGTGGAGAAATTATGAAGTCGCGTAATTCTTGTGCTATCTCGGGTTGTAACGAGCTCACCACGTAGCTAAACTTGGTATCTTGAGTTACAATTCCCCGTGTGCTAAATTGAGCTTCGATCTGTGCGAACCACAGCGCCGGATCGTTCGGCCAAAATGGCGGAAGCTTCAAACTCACGGCAGTGACCGCGGGAGTAGCCGCCGAATCAGTAGCGGGACTCGGAGTTGGAGATTCTACGTCATCCATGGTTGTAGCAAATCCAAAGCGAAACAAAAAGAGATCACGTCGGGGTCACCAATGTAGGAAAAATAAAATGCATAAGACAAATATCCTACTCACCACAACTGGTATAGGAATCCCAAGTGCAGTCAATTGACGGTGATAAATGAAGTGTACCGTAGAACTAAAAGCTAGGCTGACTGTAGTGTAGCGTAGAATCGCGTCACTGGAAACTACGTAGACCTGAGTTTGCGATATCCGTTCTTAGCTGTGTCGGCGCCGAGCTCGGCGTGAAGAAACGAACACGTGGAAAGGTGTGTTAGAAAACGCTCATAATATTGCACATTTCCCCAAAAGATATTCCATCACTCCTTGCGATGTAAAAACACACATAACTGATAATTCCAAAGATCTAGGATGTTAATCGTAATCAACGAAGAAAATCCAGTGATACTACTCTGATGTCTCGAGCGAGCGATAAAGGTGACGTCGCGTGAAGAAAACTAAACCACGAGTGTACGTCCGAAGCTTTTTCTCGGTGCTTTTTCGTGCGTCCAAAATCATGTCAGAAAATTAGCATAAGCCAACGGATTGGTCACTGGTTGCTTGGAGACGTAAACAAACTAATTACATGTAGATTACAACAAGAAAAGTGCATGATCCATTAAGACTAAAAAAAAGTACTTCAGAGCCTTGTGAATGGGAGGTAACAACAGACCACAACGATGAAAGGATCAATTAACAGTCCAGTGGTTTTTGGAGTTAATGGTCCGTTTCGAAGCTTTCACAGGGTAATTTCACAGTCCCAGAACTGAACAACATCAAAGTGTATATATGGGACTTGCCTGGTATATGGTTCCAATGTTCAAATCTTTGAATGGGAAAAGTGTCTCCAGAACTGTCAAGAATCCATCAAATAAATGTGAAAGTTGACTCCAAAATCATCCCTTGGTAGACTACTCCATATCAGGTCAAGATAAAACAAACGTGAATTGATATAAGAGTACAAAAAAAGGCAAATTTTACAAGCTTTTCCAGGAGCACATTGTTACACGTGTATCACTATTACAAAAGGCTCATTAGTCTCAATGTCAGACCCTAGAAGAGGGACAGAAGCAGGGGTTGTGGTACCTGGTAAGAGGGACCAACCCTGATTTTGGGCAAAAACCCGTATCATGCTGAGCATCTCAGATTGAGAGGGGTCAGGCGGGTTAGACGGGCCAGACGGGCAAGAGGCAGGCAGAGCCTTGCCTCTTTTAGCCCCTTTCTTCGGCTTCTTTTTAGCTGGCTCAACAGGAGCCGAAGCCGAGACCCGCTTCTTAGAGCGTCTATTCGGTTTCGGACGGATCTCCGAAGCCGCTTCGGAAACACGAACCGAACCCTCCACAGAGGGATGCCCACCTCCCTCTACGGGAGAAGTGCGCTGAGGGTATGTACCCAAAGTCGCGCACAAATTACCCACACTGGCTGAGCAAGAAGATGCAACAGCCATGGGCCGGGCGCTCAAGGCACCCAGTGCGAGGGCGGACCGGGAGGAGGTCCCAGTTCCGCTCGTGAGCGGCAATATGAGAGCACTAGTAGTCAGGTGACCGCACCTGTTGCTCCGTAGAGCGCCCATAATTGTTGGCTCGAGCCTTCCCATCAGCTGGCAATGTAGACAGCCCGGGCAGTACTCGTTCCCCCATTTGGCATCGGCCGGGGGCTAGGGTTTGAGAACCCAGACCAACATGGGCGGTGCCCGTGAGCTGCCCTGCAGTAGTGGCACGCGTCTCCCCTAACGGATTTAAGCGAGTCATCGCTACCGTGCGGGAAACAGACGTCCCCCTCTGGTCTGAGCGACCGGGGGATTGGATTTGTGATATCCAAACCACTAGAACCTGACGCCACCCGCCCCGAAGCCGCATGCTCCGAGGCTGGCAAACCCTGCAGGGAAACACCACTGGGCAACTTACCTGCAGCCCTCCTCCCTCCCCCATGTACGAAAGTACTCGGGAGAGTTCTGGAAGGCCGAGTCGTCTTGCTAGACGACTCTTCGGAAGAAGCAGGTCTCCGCGACCTAGCAGCTTCTTCTTCCGAACTCATAACACTGCAATAAAACAGACAATAAAGTATACCAAAATATGAAATATTTTAAGAGAGTGCAGGTAATAATAAAACCTAAAATTTGGGGATATGCACAAAAATTTTCATAGCAAAAACCGTATAAACAAACACCAAACCAAAACGGATCGGGTCAAACGGAAACACCCGCAAGACACACAGATATAACTACGTGGGGCTGACCGTGAAAAGGAAAATAACTGCCTAGAAAGGAATAAAAAAAATCCCTTGTAATCGGCAAGAGTGACATAAAAAACACAAGAGCACTATAATCTTAGACGAAAATAAGTACAGAAAAGTGCTTTAAGATGCGAAAAAGCGCGCTGAAAAGATACAAAAAGACCTGATTTCAGGAGCGCAGTGACTCGTATGAGTGGCGAAGGGGAGAACAATAGGATTACGGGGGGTGCGCACAATATTGTGACTCATTTGTGTTAAGTTCTCGAACTGGTTCGCGTAGTTAAGAGACTAGCATAATAGGTAGGTATATATGATTTATTACAGTAAATTGAGCGGGGAGAACTCCATTGAATGCTGCATAATAAAGTTTCTTTAAAAAAGTTTTGAGTTGTCATGGCGTCCGTTGTGATCGAAGAAGATCAGGATGATTTGCTGATGGACTGTGAATACGAGGAGGTAGAGGATGGTGAGGAAGTAAGTGGAGAAGATGAGAGAAACGATGAAAGTGAATCGAGTTCTGGCAGCGGCAGTAGTGACAGTGACAAGGACAATAGTGATCTGGCCGGTGATGAAGACGGGGATGCTGCCGCAGGTGAACGGGCAAGGTTATAGGGTAGTAGCGTGGGAGTGCCACTGCCAAGAGGAGTACCGGGAGAAAATGTAGGAGATAGAGATTTGCAACACCGTGACAACAGATCAGAATGCATGGAATGTAGAAGATTGGTGAGTTTTGTGATTTCTTGTTGATGATTTCAATAATGATCTGAAACTCTGTTCAATCTTGATATTTTTTAAAATCATAAATTGATAACAGTAGCGTTTATCCCGTCAAAGAAGTTCAGTAAAAGGCCTACTATCACAAAATAAAGCAAGAAACCTGACTAAATTTTTACTTGATCTGGCGGATATAAATGGCGACTGGGCTTAACGAATCTGGCCATTTGTGATTTATATATTATAAAGTATTTCTTCAAAATGAACCAATATTTTGAGCTTGGCTGTAGGGCCAATAAGTTTAACGCGAGGACATCGTCGACTGTCAACTTCGACAACTGCGGCCATAGCTATAGTATACATATTAACCTAGCGTTGGCGGCAGCTCCCGGTAGGTAGGCTACCCGCAGCGCGGGCGGCATAGACATGCTATGATAGCCCTGATGCAGGCCAGCCACGTATGCAGTCCATGCATCCGAAAATGCAAGATTCCTGCAATAAATATTTTACAAAGAATCGAAGAATCTCGTCTAAATATATGGTAAGAATGATTCCTTTTGCATTTTGATGGCTATAATTTTGCTAAATCTAGACTAAACCAAATCTAAAGTTTAACATGAGAAAGTTAAAACCTAACACAAGCAATGCACTCGTTATTGTGCGAGACATGCCTACAAACGTGAAGAGCATAATCGACTCATAACAGCCCCAAAATTAAATGTAAAGACGATTAATTCCATTCATATCTATTCAGTTTTAATTAAAATAATCATTTTAATTAGTAATTTAAGACACAAAGTCTCATCGAGTTACGTACCATTCCGTATTGACATCGCCTACTGTGTGCAGAAAGATCACAGGCTCGCGATCGATCGCTACATAATATGACGTCATCCGCTCGAAGGCTCTTATTCGCGATGTAACTTCAGGGTTTTGAAGCACTTGAATTCCACCGGAATTCCAGATTTCAAACCACTATTTCTCATCCGCATGGCAATTTCTGGATAAATAGTGATGATTTTCCTCTTCTGTGTCCCCTAAGCTTCAGATTGATATATAATTCACCTTTTCGATTTCTTGGTACGGACCAGGTCTTTAAATACAGTACCGTTATGTTGTCCTTCATCCATTTCCCTTTCTTATTTGATTTAAATTTCGGCCCACTTCTTTGATTATGAATAGCGACCCTCTTCTCCGATTATGAACAGCGACCCTCTTCTCCGATTATGAATAGCGACCCTCTTCTCTGATTATGAATAACGACCCTCTTCTTCGATTATGAATAGCGACCCTTATGAATATTGACTTTTATGAATAGCGACTTTACACACAAGCGGCTGCTGAGCTGAGTTTCGTCGTGCACGGCACATGCGAGGGATTTGCAAACTCACTTGAATACATTAGTAAACATGTATTTTGTTAAAACTATGTAAATGAATATTCAATAAGCATTCATGTCACGATACACTCAGCCAATCCGCAGGTCCCCAAAAAGCGCGCTATTTTATTTCCAGTTCTGCCCGACTATGAATACATAATGAGCAAGAACAGCCAGGAACATCTTATCTGCAAACTATTGAATAGACTACTTATCATTCACCATGAGTGATGCATCAAATAAAAGAAGAGGGATCAGAGATTTGTGACATGCTTTTGTTGTTTTCAAAATAAAAGACGAAATTGGTAAAAAATGGTGTTCCTTTTATGACAAAAAATGGAAATGAAATGAAATATAAATCTGGCCAAAACTACCATAGTTTTATTGTGAGCCAGGGCAAATTTGACATGAGCGTAAAGGGCATTTTCTGTACTTTACAATTTGCAAAAAAATACATCAAATTTTGAGAGGATAACATTATACTCACACGCACCTCCCACGTTTTTAGCAAGAAATTCGGCAAGGTACCGATACTCATTTTTTTGGAAGATATCGATGAGGCTCTTAGCACTTTTCATCCCACGACCGTTCTTGTCGACGAACTTATAAAGAATATCCTGGTATGCCTTCTGGGGATTCGCTTCACTATTAGCCAGCACCTGCGCATTGTGGCTAATGGTGTCATCCAACCCCAGGTGGATGCTCAAATGATCGGCTGGATATTGCGTGTTATCAAATTGCTTGGACAGTTCAAGCACAAGGGAGTCGCTCAGAACTTCTTCCGCCATTTCTACCTGTAATAGACGAACATAGGGTAGAAAGCACATATTAACATAAAGACATTGAGAGAGATGAATAACAGAGGGGCAGATAGGGAGATGACGATAGGTGAAGATTATTGCTTCACCTAATTCCATAAAGGTTTTTTTTTAATCAATCTTTAAAAGATGGAGCAACGCAAAGCTATTTTGAAGATTCGAGATTAATCAACTGTAGATGTCTCAGTAGAGTGGTTCTATCGAGGGGTTGCATTTTCTTGCTCTCTGCTAGATTACGTTCCTTCTTCAGAGATAGGATGGATAATAATAAAAATGACTCTTTTATGAATATAAAACGCGTTCTAGGATGTAGGCATTCTCATTGGTCATACCACGTGACCCTGCATTTTTCTTTCCTCCTAACGTCATGACCGTGCAAAAAAAGTTCTCATTAAAAAGTGTTATAAAACGGGTTCAAGAATGTAGCCATCCTGATTAGTCAAATAACACCACGTGACCGTGCAAAAAAAAAAGTGATAACATACGGCAAAAAGGCTCTAAACCACGGATGAGCTGCGCGTACGCATACCTCTGGTGCGTGCAAACTTAAAACGCAATGAAATCGCGTAGTTTAATTGTCATTTTAGCGCAGGGATTACATGCGCGCACTGAAACGCGCATGACTTTTGTTGGCTGCGCTTCTGTGATGTCATCCAGGAAAGCAAATGGCAGCCTCCATGACTGTGCGACTCTTGGCGTTTCTATGGGGTTCGTAACCATTTTTATAGACTTCATAATCATAATGCCGACCCGTTTTATAAAACTATTAATACATGGTTGTGAGTTCGTGCGTCAGTGCGATCTGGCAACACGCAGGTTTTTATCGTTGTGTCAAACACACTCGGCTTGCGCCTCGTGCGTATAGTACACCACGATAAAAACCTTTGTTTTGCCAGATCGCACCAACGCACTCCCAACCATGTATTAATAGTATAATAACCCACGGCTAAGATGAGCGTACAAACTTAAGACGCGATGAAACGCGTACTTTCATATAGGAAGGACTTGATGCGCCCATTGACACGCGCAATATACTTTTTGGCTGCGCTTAATGTGATTTCATCAAGGAAATCAAATGGCGGCCTCCTTGACTGTGATGGGGTTTCTATTATAACCATTTATTTTTGGTAATTTGTATTCATATTGTTGGCCCGTTATACAGAACAAATAATTCATCTTTTGGGGCTCGAGCATTAGTGATATGCACTGCACTCAGTTGCATGATACGGATAATGAAGTGGGCAAGTCTCATTCATTATCACATTGTGACTTAACATTCGTGCAGTGCATAATTCACTAATGCGTTCACAAACATGCTTTATTTGTATGATGGGGAGCCCTATTTCTGCGTACCTGAGATTTTGACCTGAAAATGAACAATAATTTTTAATATTCCAGTAATGCCTAATTTAATATTATAAAGAGTAAGTGTGCAAAAACTCTCATCAGAATTAGAGCAAAAACAGTGTAATTTTCACAAAAAACGGCGTTCGTGTCATTTCAACGTTGAAAAAACAATGGTGCCGATGTCTGCGCACACATTCATTTTACACGCAGGTCGGGAGTTTTGACGTGAAAGACAACATTTTGAGGATGGCAAATAAAATGTCTGAAATAAGACCATTTTGTTTTATCAATATTTTGACTCGGGTTTTTTCATGAATACCTTATCGCTATGATAAATTTGAAAATTTTGGGTTTGTTGCGTGTTTTGTTTGTAAGAATCGCGCCGTTACGCGAGTGGACAGACAAGGGCACTGCGCAGACTCGGGCACTTTAGCCATATTTTGTCCAACCATCAGCTGTTGCTTAGACACTTTTGTTGCCTGGAAAGTTTAAAAGTTTGAAAGTTTATTGAAAACTCAGGACCCTTTTAGGGTATCAGAGAACAGTATATACATAACATATATACATAGTTCAATTTCTTGTATCCCCCGGCACTGGCAGCGATTCGAAGGAGGGACAAAGAACCCCCCCCCCCCCCCCTCCCTCAAACAAAATAATGGCATAGAGATTGCCGCCAGTGGCCCGGACTGTTGTCAACACTAGGAGCATCGTCACCAAAAACAATGTGTGTAGATTAGAGATAATGCATCTCTATAGAAAATTTGAAAGAAATCTGTCACGAAATGAGACCTGCAGAGCGCACACAAGATATCCACTAAAATATGACCATTGACCCTATAAAAGACGGAACACTGGGGGCAACATCACCAAAAACTGTAGAGGTGCAGAGTAACATATGATGGACCTCTATACAAAATCCGAAAGAAATCATTCAACAAATGTGTCCTCCAGAATGCATGCAACCAATATATGACATTTGACCCCATAAAAAGCGCAACACTGGGGGCAGCATCAGCAAACACTACAGATTTGTAGATTTCACTAAGACACACCTCCATATAAAATTTGAAAGTAATCCGTCACGAATGTTTTCTTTATTGCCTTGTTTGTCGTTTTAGCCTGAAAACGGGAAAAATCATACTGAGATGGACTCTTTTTCAATTGGCCCCTTTGAAGACACCTTCCTGAAAAATGTTCGAAAATTTCTACCTACGCGACGCGACGTTACCCGACTGTTTAGGAAAGGCCAGGAAAAGTGAGTGTGTGACATCATCGGTTCAATGCATACCGCCCATGTTATGCCTATCACTGTTGCAAGAAATAATGCAAAACGTCAAAGTGCCTTACTTTCTTATTTTACATGCGGTTTCAATAAAATGTTCACTGCTATGCTTTTTTAAATTTTAATCTTTTTATTCAAATCAAATTGATATTAGTGTGGCCTTTAACAAGATACATCTTTGTTGATCCCATGATTAAGAAAGATTTACTTTTGGAAATTCCATCATTTGTAGCTTAGTCTAGATTCTATCCGTTTTTCTTAATATTTGGTTTATTCCTTTTACGCTGCTCTTTCTATACACGCATATCCTACACAAAGCGCGACTCTCCACTTATCGCGCGATCCCCAAACTTTCACCCGTCGAAATTTGCGAGGGTCGAATGAAAAGACTATCGCAGTTTTAGCGTTGAGGGGGTATTATTTATTCAACGGATCGCGGTGGTGCACGAACAGTCCAGGCAGTGGACCAGGGTGGTTTGTGCGCCTCATTTTTGACAAGAAGTTTTCTTAGCTTGGATGGTTGCCTTTGTTCATGGAGAGGTACCCTAGGCATTATTTTTTGACAGTTTTTCATCTATTGTCAACGTGCACCACTCTTTCCTTACTGTTTTGGTGAGGGTTTTCGTCACCAGATGGTACGGGCCGGAAGTGCCTCCCTCCTGGATCCGACAATGCGTAGAAACGAAATAAATTGAATCTTCATACACATTTTTTCTTTTCTTGACTGAATAGATTCTCTTTCTTTTTTCTTTTTTTTTTTTTTTTTGGCTCACCGTTTCAAACGTTCCCTTAATCATATATTGACAGGGAATCCTTGTTCAATTAACTGCCTAGTTCAGGATCATCAGTTTCAATCTGAAGAACAAATGTTTTTCTTTTGTATATGAGTAATTGACTCAATTGCCTGGAATTGGAATTGAAATTCTGGTATGTGAAGCAGTCAGTGGGTTGTGTGTAGACCGATGTTTGTGTATGCGGCCATCTACAGAAATAGTGACGCCAAGAAAGTATACCTTTTTTTCTTGCGAACTTTCCTTAGTTAAATGGGGTGTTTAGATTTTGAGCCCCAAAATTATGATGGAAGTTTTGAGATCTTCGGCACTGTAGGGCCGAATATTCAACTATCATACATACATTGAAGGTTAATTTAATGAAGAGCGAGAGAGAAAGTCTTCTATTACCGACATGAAGACATTAGCATACGCTGGTGCCATATGTGTTTCCGTGGCTTTCCCTTTCCTTTGGAGAAAGTATTTTTTCGCCAGATGTGAAGCAGTTGAGGTCCAGAACAAATAATGCCAGATCATCAGCACCTGAATAATTATGAATGGTCGTGAAAGAAAATGCATAAAACGCCTTCGTGACAACAGTTACTTCTTACATGTCATTCTTGCGACATTCACATACGTCTATGGCGCGCCATTTGCCCAATAATTCAGATAAACAGTGTTTATCGCCGATAAACATAGTTTATCCGGAAAAACAATGTTTATCGCCGATTATGGCACGCTCTTCAGGAAGTTCAGGAAGGATCGCCATCTAACTAGCCTAAGGCTCCGCGACCGCTTCGCGGTGACGGAGCCCCTACAGGTTAGCCCAACAGGTCAACAGTCACATACAATTCCTCTCGATTCTTGATTATTTGTCAAAAATCTCCATTTTAACCAAGAAATATCGGCAAAGTCACCTGTTTCCTTAAGACAATAAGGTATTCACTGCAGGCTGCAGCTGTGCTGTAACCGAGCCGAGTGAGCGTATGCACGCACAGCACAGCTGCAGAGTGCAGTGAAGGAAACGGTGACTTGTCGCTTTGCTGATATTTCTTGCTTAAAATTGACATTTTTGACATCAAATAATCTTGAAAGAATCAAGAGGAATTGGTATGTGAAAATGTGTATGTGACTGTTGGGCCCGAGTGTTGTTAATTTGACCAATTGGTTGGCCCTAGCTTGGAAAAAATCCGGCCCCTATTTTGTGGGTTTGCCAAACCCTTAATTCCTAACCCTACCATCAATGACCATCACCCTAAGCTAAGCCGGAGGCGTGTTTTTTACCGTACCACTAACGCGTCAGAAACCCTCATAATACGGTTTATTCCGTCAAGACTAGTCTGCATGAATATTCATGGAAAAGAATTGTAGCGATATAATAAAACGAGCAAGGGCATCGAGCAGTTGTTCTGTGTGGCGCAATCGGATAATCCAGTCCTCTCTTGGTGAAAGAACCACTAGTTCGAACCTCGGCAGAAGTTTATATTACGAAATTTTCTTTTGCTTATTTAAAAATAAGGTGACTGAGTAAGAAAATACAAGTCCGATACTTGTAGTCTCTTTCAAAGTCTTCAAAAAGGGGTTTCTGACGCGTTAGTGGTACGGTAAAAAACACGCAAGCCGGAGATCCCCTAGGCCTAAGCCTTATCCTAACCCTAAACCTAAAAAAGTTGGAAAAATATGTATTCAATACATTGACAAACTATGTCGTCAATCTGATCGATTCACACCCCTTTGGACAACTCGCCACCTTATTTTCGGCGGGGCCCCCGAGTTGTCCAAAGTGCTGAGTTAACCGGTACCCATGTGAATGTTACTGACAGTACTGAGTTAGTGTGATCGAGCGTGTATCTTATTCTTATTCTTACTCTTAGTCTCTTCCAGATCCAGTTACTTAGTCATCATGTCATGCATGCACAAATTACAAAATAAACATTGTATTCTACACAAACAAAGTTCAGGAAGACAAAGTCATGCCATGATAGAGCTGGTGTGGTGGCTCATTTCACGAGACAGCCTTTGTAGACTATATCTTCTGGCATTATCGTGATTTAAGTCCCCAGTGACTTGGATCCACGGACATCTTTTTCCACCGTAAAACACGTCCTACCTTGGCCTTTCACACAGATTTCGTCGCTAGCTGGCGCGCGCATTTTTTAAGAGATTGCACGCTCACTAAAAAGTGAGCTGGGCACATGTTTCGTACTTCTTTTTCCTTCGCGAGTGTACTGTTCGGCAAATTGACATTGACCCCATTGACATTATTGGAGATTCAACAGACTTAAATTTAAGAATTTTGATTCCGGGTTTTGATTGATGGACAAATTTTAGAGAAGGGTTATCCCGGGAAAGGTTAGGCCCTAAGCCTATATTTACTAATTAAAGTGACTTTCACATCACTGGATGGTCGGTAATTTGATTGATTTAGTCAATATTGAATAAATTCGTAGCAATTCTACTTAGTTTTGGCTATTAAATTTTCTTGATTTCTTACTAAATAAATTGTTCGAATTATGTATTAGGCCTAATTTTAATGCTTTTAGATATGTATCTTGTTGTTTGAGACTAAAATAGACCTATAATACTAGACAAACATAACTAATAATAAAGAAAACTAAACTGGATAAAGAAACTGACTAATTTTCGTCATTCAGTCGCCAGCGAGTCCGATCACATTATGTCTTGGGTTTAATTGTATTTATTTAATCAAAGTCACATGCAGTTTTGTTTGGAAAAAAATAATTAAAAGGATAAACTCGACCGTGGCTGCCTTTTCACAATTAAATGGTTGCTGACTAATTAATCTGAATCCGTCAGTGGCGCAAATGTCCCAACCGGTGGCGGTAGTGCTGCCATTTTGAGATCTCACTACGCATGCATGCACGTGTATGGCGCGCCATTATACGACAGTGAAAGAAAAAGTCTGTTTATAGAAATGAATAAATTAAATAGTATTTATCGGTGATAAACACAGTTTTTCGACGGTAAAAAAATGTTATTCCAAGTAAACTATGTTCTTCACTCGATAAACTCTGTTTATCAACATAAACACTATTTATCGACAACAAATAGCGTGCCATAATCGGCGATAAACTATGTTTATCGCCGAAAAACAATGTTTATCGGTCGATAAACAGTGTTTATCGAGAGAATCTATGATTATCAGGCGATAAACAATGTTTTTCCGGACACACTATGTTTATCGAGTGATAATCATAGTTTCTCTGGAAAAACAATGTTTATCGGCGATAAACAGTGTTTATCTGAATTATTGGGCAAATAGCGCGCCATATACGTCCAGAAATCCATGATGTACACCCACTCCAACATTAACACTCCAACATTATAACCTTCAATGCATGTACGCTACAATGACGATATCTTTATCATTTGGCCTACAGTGACGAAGATCTCACCATAATTTTTTTAGGCTCAGAATCCACACATCAAATTTACTATTGAGATTTCGCGAGAGAAAGTCCACTTTCGTTCCCAGGGGTCTGTTTTCTTGACGTCACTCTTTCTGTAGATGGGCGCAAACTAGTGTCTACCGCACAAAATCGACCGGCTCCTTCGCGTACCTCCTATTCATTTAGTTCAACCCCAAACATATCAAAGAGTCAATGGTATACAGTAAATTACTCATATACAAAGTAATAACATCTGATCTCCAAACTTACGAAACTTATGCTCTTGAACTCGGCACACGGTTAATTGATCGAGGCTACCCGTATGATTAAGAGAATCGTTAATGGAGAATTACGCTCAAAAAATAAAGACGATAGTGTTCAAAGGTGTTATTTATTCCTACTTGTTAGATTATATGGCTTCGCGTCAAAATATACGAGATCGATACGAATCAAATTTTTCTGAGCAAAATTTACCATCTGCTAGCAATATTTATCGTCTGCTAGCAGCACATGGGGGCTGCCATTTTGTTTATGTGTACAAGAAGATTTTCTTAATCCAATTGCTCAATTGCCTTTTTCAAAATTAAAAACCCATTTGAGATTAAAAATATAGAATAGATATGTCAATTCATTTTTAAACTGAAGATTTCCTTATATATTTCTGTTGAAAATCGATATTCGCTTAATAGAAATCTATTTTCTTGATACTGTGACGTATGGGACAGAGCAAAATAATTCAAATTTTATGGATGCTTCTTCCCTGACAATCTATAGCGGCAAACTATGCATTCACCTGCTTTCGCATATTTATGGACTTGAAAAGTCAGAATGCATGCTGCATATATTATGTTCTGCTCTGTTTGGCAAACCCAAGAAAATATTTTTTTGTTAAGCAAAACAAGACAATTTAAAAATATCATTATAAAGATTTAATTTTTATTATACATGTAAACACCCACTTTATATTTTTCGTCACATATGGGATTTTAGGTAATGAAGAAAAGCAATTTAGGTCTTGGATTAAAAATATCTTCTTCACTGGAACATTTCTCAATGGTTGATGTACAACTCCAAATCAGCAAGGAAATGGCAGCCCCCATGTAAATGACTAGGAGACGATACCGGGTGTTGGAATATCTATATTTATACCCTTTTCTGATATCTTATGTTGAAAATCGATATTCGCTTAATAGAAATCTATTTTCTCGATACAGAGTCGAACTGCTTTATTCTGTTTTGATTTGTCTGGGACCGGACTTGCCGCTGGGAAAATGAAGAGGCACACACACACACACACACCCTCTTCCACCAACACACGTCACACACCGCACAAATGTTGAGGTCCTTTGAGGTTTCTTCACACTAGACAAGCTAGAGCCCACAGGCTCACAATATTGTGGCAAATCAACGGGAATCGACGGATAATAATAAGGCAGCTTTGTAATTTCAACCTTTTTCACGCGTGATTTATTACGTACGTACGTATTAATTATCACGTAAGTACGTAGTAATTATCACGTACGTACGTAGTATTATTACGTAGTAATTGTCACGTACGTACGTAGTATTATTACGTACGTAATTTTTAAAAATATAGAATAGATATGTCAATTCATTTTTAAACTGAAGATTTCCTTATATATTTCTGTTGAAAATCGATATTCGCTTAATAGAAATCTATTTTCTTGATACTGTGACGTATGGGACAGAGCAAAATAATTCAAATTTTATGGATGCTTCTTCCCTGACAATCTATAGCGGCAAACTATGCATTCACCTGCTTTCGCATATTTATGGACTTGAAAAGTCAGAATGCATGCTGCATATATTATGTTCTGCTCTGTTTGGCAAACCCAAGAAAATATTTTTTTGTTAAGCAAAACAAGACAATTTAAAAATATCATTATAAAGATTTAATTTTTATTATACATGTAAACACCCACTTTATATTTTTCGTCACATATGGGATTTTAGGTAATGAAGAAAAGCAATTTAGGTCTTGGATTAAAAATATCTTCTTCACTGGAACATTTCTCAATGGTTGATGTACAACTCCAAATCAGCAAGGAAATGGCAGCCCCCATGTAAATGACTAGGAGACGATACCGGGTGTTGGAATATCTATATTTATACCCTTTTCTGATATCTTATGTTGAAAATCGATATTCGCTTAATAGAAATCTATTTTCTCGATACAGAGTCGAACTGCTTTATTCTGTTTTGATTTGTCTGGGACCGGACTTGCCGCTGGGAAAATGAAGAGGCACACACACACACACACACCCTCTTCCACCAACACACGTCACACACCGCACAAATGTTGAGGTCCTTTGAGGTTTCTTCACACTAGACAAGCTAGAGCCCACAGGCTCACAATATTGTGGCAAATCAACGGGAATCGACGGATAATAATAAGGCAGCTTTGTAATTTCAACCTTTTTCACGCGTGATTTATTACGTACGTACGTATTAATTATCACGTAAGTACGTAGTAATTATCACGTACGTACTTAGTATTATTACGTAGTAATTGTCACGTACGTACGTAGTATTATTACGTACGTAATTTTTTTTTTTTTTTTACGTCAGTTTGGCCCTTTCAGATCTTCGTAGGAACCGGTATAGTATAGGCCTCGTCGGTAGAGGGTAAGAAACTTGGAGAAACTTTGGTGTTTGGACTAGTTTTGACTGCATATTTTAATATAATGACTAACTTTACGAGGAATTTTGAGAATATTATATACAGAATGCTTCCGTATTCAAATTTACTTGTTTTTTTAAATTATTTTAAAGAATATTTGACTGGAATACGCTGTCCCGTGCCTGAGCTCAAGTCTAAGGAACTCGGCTTAACTAAAGAATACCATACCAAAAACAGGCCATGCAGACTGAAGATACCATGGAAATTTCAAAACCGGAACCAAATTTAAAAGAACAAGATGGCCAAAAGCCTGATGAGAACAAAGCCAAAAATACTTCAAATGTTTGGCCTCAATTACAGGTAGCAACGCCTTCAAACTCGGCACCTACCATCTTAACCGCCGACTGCCCAAACCATATTGCACATCCACCGTCTGAATTACCTAGCCAGGCTACCACTTCAATCAGAAGTAATACAGAAACAAGCCAAAAACCCACACCTAACACAAACTTTATAGCTACAGCAAATGACGAACAAATTATTGATTTCATATGTAAACTAATCCTTTCCTTTACAGAGGGGAAAACAGAGGAAGATATTAATGCCTTGATTTTGGCAGCAGCAAAAAAATCGCTGCAACAAAAAAGAGAGCACTTAGTACAACATGGCAGGGATTAAATTCATTATGGCTATACTTTCCATTCTTCAATGGAATTCCCAAGGTTTACTAGGACACGGCAATGAACTCCTCAACCATTTGAATAATAATAAAGAATATGATATATTATGTGTTCAGGAAACATGGTTTTCCGAATATAGTACACTATGTATTCCTGAATATACATGTCTTTCAAGAAATAGAGAAGGTCAGCGTAGAGGTGGTTGTGCCATATATGTGCATGATAATATTAATTACGAATGTCCAATTAACCATTTAAACTTAGAATTACAACAAGTGAACATTTATGTTGCTAATGAAAAAGTGTCCATTATAAACTTTTACAATCCTTGTAAGAGATTGAATCAATCAATTTTAAATGAATTACTGAAGAATTTAAATAAAAAGGATAAAGTGATAATTATAGGAGATTTCAATGCACATAGTACCCTTTGGGGCAGCGAGAAAACAGACAAAAATGGACACGCCATTGAGCAATTTATAAATGAGAACAATTTGATAGTTTTTAATGATAAAACGGGCACCAGATTGGACCCATGTACTGGAAAATTGTCGTGCTTAGATTTATGTATTTCCTCCCCATCACTGGCCAGTAAGGCGATGTGGAAGGTCATGGACAATTCTTTTGGAAGTGATCACTTTCCAATCAGTATTCAAATAGCACTTGGAAAAAATGGAAAACAAGGTAAAAATCATATTAATATGGAAAATATATCAGATGGTCATTTGTCTTTCAAGAATATAAACTGGTCTAAATTTGCATATAAATGTGAAACTATCATGAAAGATCAATTAATTCATACTGAGGATGATGTAAAGAAGTCTTATGAATTATTTATGAAATATTTGAAAAAATGTATTTATGAAACGATTCCGAAAAAAAGAAACTTGGAACGGAATCCAGTTCCCTGGTGGAACAAAGAATGTTCTGAAAAAATAAAAGAAAGAAATAGATTAAGTAATAACCTTTCAAGAAATATTACGTTCGACAAAATTGTTGAATTTAAGAAAAAGAAGGCAGAAGCCCAAAGAGTTCTTCGGCAAGCAGAAAGGGATTACTGGCAAGCTTTCTGCAATAAATTAGATCGATACATGCCAGAGACAAAGATTTGGGCATGTATCAAACGTTTAAATGGAGTGTCAGTCAAAAAATTACAAAACATGCCTATATTGGTTGAGAACGGGAAAGACATCTCTTCAGTACCAGAGAAAGTAGAGATCTTTGGGAAATTTTTCCAATCTTTGGGAGTAAAAGATAAAGAAATTAACAAAAAATTGACTTTGGCACCAAAGAGAAATTCTTCTGTTTTTCAAACTGAGCATGTTATCAATGAACCGTTTTCTATTAATGAATTTGAAAAGGCAGTAAAAACCACTAAGTGGACTGCTCCAGGAAAAGATAATATCCCATATATTGTATACGAAAATATGCCAAAGGCTACAAAAGAAATTATGTTAGATATCATTAATAAGATATGGGAAACGGGAAATATTCCACGCCCTCTAAAACACTCTATATTGGTGCCAATCTTAAAACATGGTAAGGATCAAAAAATTGTCTCTTCTTACAGACCAATATCACTCACATCATGTTTTGCGTGTGTATGAGCGTATGATAAAAGAAAGATTACAATGGTATATAGAAAAGAATAGTTTACTGCCTAACTTCCTTAGTGGGTTTAGAAAAGGGCGTAGTACCACCGATAATATCGTTTTACTGGAAAATGACATTCAAAAAACTATTAACTGCAGTGAACACACACTAGCAGTTTTCTTGGATGTCGAAAAGGCTTATGATAGCCTATGGATTAAAGGATTGTTAATTAAACTTAATCAGTGTGGTATACAAGGGAATATGTTAAATTATTTAGAAAACTTTTTAACGGAACGTACTTTCCAGGTTAGAATTGCAAACATAGAATCCGAAACATATAAAATGCACAACGGACTCCCTCAAGGGAGTGTTCTGAGCCCCCTCTTATATAATATAATGATGAGAGATACCCCAACGGACCCAGAAGTAATAATATCTATGTATGCCGATGACTGTGCAATATGGACATCAGGTAAAAATGTTGACAATATTGGGATGAAAATACAAACATACTTAGACACATTATCTTCCTGGTTTAAAGAGTGGGGTTTTAAGCTTTCCATCCAGAAAACCGCACCAATATTATTTACTAAAAGTACAAATGTCTCCCCACCTGTAATAAAGTTGGAAGGAAGTATATTGACATATAAAACACCCACCGTTTCTTAGGAATGATATTGGATAGCAAACTGACCTGGCATCCCCATATAGAAAATGTAGTTACAAGAAGTAAACGAAAATTAAATATACTACGAAGTTTGACAGGAACAAAATGGGGAAGTGCGTCAAAATCCTTATTAATTGTATACAGGGCAATCATAAGATCCCTCCTTGATTATGGATGTCAAGCATATGATAGTGCAGCTGAAACTACAAAGAAGATGCTAGACTCAGTGCAATATCAAGCACTTAGGATATGCGCTGGTGGTCTGCCTTTAACATCACTAGCTTCACTACAGGTGGAAATGGGAGAACTCCCACTAGATTTAAGAAGACAGATATTATCAAGTAAGTATAGACAAAACATTGAAAGACACACCAATCATCCATTGATAAAACATATTGAACCATGCTGGCAATTTGAATATCTTAAAGGTAAGAATGTAAGTAAACCTTTCGGATATAGGCTCCAGTGCAAGATAGGGAAAGAAAGTATGGAAAAGATAAGTCCTCCAGCTTTTCCCCCATGGTTATTCTGCCCACCAATAATATCTACCGAATTAAGCTCACAAATAAAGAAATCAGATCACCCAATTCAATTACAACAATATAGTTTAGAATTGATACACACAAAGTGGTCAAACCAACTTCACATATACACTGATGGATCCAAAGTACCCGAAAAGGGGATCAGTTCAGCTGCTTTTTATGTACCTTATTTCTCGATATACCAAGGAAAAAGATTATCTAACTTTACCTCTTCTTATAGGGCAGAATTGGCAGCGATTGTTCTTGCACTGGAATGGGTAGAAGATATAAACATATACACAGGTGTTGTTATATTCAGTGACTCACTTAGTGCACTCTTATCCTTACATCGACAAAATGACGAACCCATTATTACAGAAATTCTAACTATTATTACTAGGCTTAAATATAAAGGAATTGACATATATTTTGAATGGATCCCAGGACACTGTGGAATATTAGGAAATGAAATAGCAGACTCTTGTGCAAAAGCAGCTTTATCAAATAGAATAGAAATACAAAATAAATTAACATTATCAGAAATTAAGCAACTTATATTACAAAGTTCCAAGATACTTTGGCAAGAAAGATGGAATCAAACAAACTCGGCCTTGAAAGAATTACAGCCATCGGTGACATCTCCATATATATGTAATCTGGGAAGGCAAGAAACTAGTACACTCCATCGTCTCCGCGTAGGAGTTATCGGTCTTAATCAAGATCTTTTAAGATTGGGTATTCATCCAACAGGTTTTTGTGACAGATGCTCTGAGGTAGAAACAGTCAGACATTATCTTATAGTATGTCCGAAATATATTATTGAGAGAGCAATGCTTCTATCAGAATTAAATGAATCTCAATCAGGGCAAATAATGGAGTATTTAAAAAAAAGTGACCCAGGAATACAAAAAGCTATACTACGTTTCGTTTCCAGAACGAAACGTTTCAGTAAAGAATAGGTAATCTACAATTATAGTATAGGCCTATACATGTATGTGTTTTGTGTGTAGGTATGTTTAAAAGTATTTTGTGTGAATTAAAAAATTTGATTAAATATTTCTAAAATGATTCCTATATGCATATGTATGCATACGTATGTAATAATAATAAAGATTTATCATAGTTATAAGATGCACATGTTGTTACTAACCAAGCCCACAAGTGTTTTCGCCTTGTTGATAAAATATTGTAAAACTTGTAAAATACATTTAAATATGTAAAAACCCATCTATATGCACAGGTACACGAGCGCCCCCTCGCCCATGCTTGAGTTACCTAGGCTTGACCGAAAAATTGGCGCGACGTACTGCGCCGACCCGGTAAGATTGCATCTTGGAAAGGGCAGGGCAAGTGCCGCTGGAACTGTGCTGAAGATAGCGGTTGTTTTTTCGGGCTTTTCAGTGTAAATCTAGCGAAAAAAAAATAAATAAATAAATAAAATTTCTTTATTTTCTTTTATTTTAGCAGGAAAAAAAAAATAAGAAAGATAAAAATATAGAAAATATATGTAAATAATATCCTTAACAGAGAGAAGGAGGGGGAAAAAAAAGTCATTGGCGACAATAGTCAAATATGACTGATTGCCAATTAACTTTAACGAAAGAAGAAGAAGCTGTATCAACGTAGGTTGAGCCTACGGACCTACGTCTGTTTGTTAATAAGTACTGTTTGGGGTGTTACCTACGTTGTGAACTTTCTAAACTTTGACCCTTTTGAAATAGAATAAGATTATAAATTATACTCTATTTTTAGGTCATTTATATGAATTATAATTTTAACAATTGTTTATATGTTATTCTAAACAAAAGTAATAAATGAATATCTTGAAAATTGGAAAATTCACCTCCGAATTGTCCCTTTCCGTTCCGTAGTAGTTCTCGCGAATGTAAGGTGGTGGCAAAACTCAAAAATAAAAAGAAAAAACGTCATGGCCATATATGTTTTATAATATAGACCTTCACAGTCACGGTCATACTATTAAATCGTCTTCATTATCTCATGATATTCACGGCCGTACACACAGATGTGCATGGAAGGTGCCCTCTACAATAATTGTTCAATATTCTACATAAATCATGCTAAATAAAACATATCTTTAAAACGTTACAACAAGGCATTTTTATGGCCCATATTGATAACATGGGTACCGGTATATGATGTCTCCTAAAAATACAAAAAAAATATATATAAATCAAGATAATACAACGACATTGTTATGGCCCATATTGATAACATGGGTACCGGTATATGATGTCTCCTTCTAAAAATACAAAAGAAATATATATAAATCAAGATAATACAACGACATTGTCTCGTTCTAAACCCAATTTATATAATTATAACATCATTATAGTATTTTTTTTAAATTGTCATATCTATATAAATAATTTTTCCTTTTTGAATCTTGACACCAACTTCCTACCTTTAAAATCAAAGTAGAAATTTTCTTCTTTAAACACTTGTGGATCGACTACAACGTGAAATATTCAGTCGATTTTACTTGTTAAATAGTCTGAAATATAGCCACAATATAAAACACAATTTTACTTGTTAAATAGTCTGAAATATAGCCACAATATAAAACACAATTTTACTTGTTAAATAGTCTGAAATATAGCCAGAATATAAAACACAACGACTTTGAACCTCTCAAAGTGTTGCCATTTTAAGGATTATTAAGCTTATTCTCCTTTTTAAAATTCTGGCATTAAATGCAATATGGTCATGCAGCAAAAGTGGACACGATGTGTGCAGACATTCTTGCTCTTTCTATTCATGCTTCTGGTATATTTTTTAGGGTTTTGTATGAAAAGTTACCGAGCCAAACCATCAAATGTAGACTCTGTACTGAAAAGGTTAAACATATGAAATATAATATTTTATTCTTTTTCTTCCATGCAAACATAAAATACATAACAACAACAAAAAATTAACGATGTTTTAAGTTTAATAAAACTACAAGTACTTGTAAAGATTACATAATGATCATATATACTAAACTAGTTATGTTATAGGCATATGGGATAACATCATTAAGTATGTTTTTCAAAGAATTTTTTTCATATCACTTTATTTATTAAAAAAATACAAAATTAAATATATTTTGTTAATATATAATTAGAGCTCTCTAGTCGGGAAAAACAGAAAAGGAACAGAAAAGCAAAAGAAAAAGAGAGAGATAGAGAGAGAGAGAGAGACGGGGTGGTATGATAGGACCGCACACCCTCCCCCTAATTGATGACATTGTTCATTTGTATTTTATGCACCAATTCGGACGTTTGCCTCAACCCCAGAACCCCCCCCCCCCCATAATTCCATTGCACTCTCCATGCCTAGACCCATTATAAATTATGGCCCTTTTGATCATTAAAAAAAATGTTATTCATTCCCGATCCACAGGGGACGTAGACCCGTATTTCATCCCACCCCTCCCAAAAAAGAAGCCTACCTATGTCCTTCTTAGATCTTTAAAACGTGACAACGAGGCATTTTTATGGCCCATATTGATAACATGGGTACCGGTATATAATGTCTCGTTCTAAAAATACGAAAGAAAAAATATATAAATCAAGATAATAAAACGACATTGTCTCGTTCTAAACCCAATTTATAGAATGTTATTATAACTTAATGTACTTAAAACAAATCATAATCGTTCTCATGCTAAATGAAAGTTATCTTAAAATGGTTACCCTGTTACATGCAGGTGCAGTCAGTTGAAAATCAGTCCGGGCGTCGAACCGGACTTTCCGCGTACCGTTATCTTTATCTCGAACTTGCTATTAAACGTCAGAGCTTTTGCGCGGGAGGGTTGGCGGGTGGGACCCCCCCCCCCCCCCCCCCTGCCACCCCCGTAACATAGGGAGAGAGAGAGTAAAATATAATATCAATAATCGTATCGTACAGGGGCCTGAGGAGGTGCTTCATTAATTCTTGTTCTTTGAAAGGGGCGGATTCTATACCTCCATAACACGCAGACATGGGGAAAAGAAAAGAAAAGTTTAGCTTTTAAGAAGCCGTAGATACACATTTTTTTAACAATTAGAGCAGGGTAAAATAATATCCCCAATAGCCTTTTTTGTTCCCATCGCTTTTAATCCAGTAAAAAGGAAAGAGTATACAGAAATGAAATTTAGCTTTCGATATTATGATAGGCCCTACATGTACGTGATTTAGGAGAGAAAAAAATTGTCAGGGCGTTAATTTTACAAGAGGCAGTTATGATTTTTAAAAAAATGCAGTAAATAGAGCGGAAACAGAGACCGTTTTTCTTTAGCAGAGAGAACGTGAACTCAGCCGAGATTATCATACAAGTGCGTGATTTAGGAGAGAGAGAAAAATCGATAATCATGTGTTTAATAGGCAGATTACATATACATTCGTGCGCGGTAGATGTGGAAGGAAAAAGGCATGCTGACGAAAAGAGGTCATATACCGTTCACACGACCAGAATGATTGACATGTTTACAATAGCGCGCAAAATGTCGGTTTCACCATCAAAGGGCGGTGGCTTTGCGGAGCGAAAAGAACGCAAGTACAAGTAATTTATGCATTTTGTTTCTCGTCACATCTGAATGTGATAATGTACATTACGAGACAGGTGAACATGCATACAAAATCTTGATTTTCAAAACCACTGTCGAGAGGGGGTGGGGGTTTGATTTGGAAATGTTTATATAGCAAAAGCACGAAACAAATCTAAAAAATACAAATAATAAGCCTATCAGATACAAAGTCATGTACATTATTACAGCTTTGTTTCTTTGGTTATTCAAATGCCGCTTAGCCAGGATTTAATTTCATGGCGGGGGGGGGGGGGGGGGGTGAGCGCACGAAGCGTGCTCCTCAAGGGGGGGGGGGGGGGTGTCGGTACCGGGAGGGGCTTTGACGCTTTTAACGACTCGTAGCACCTTTTTTTAGGAGGAAAGTAGTTCGGCGCCCGGACTGCTTTCCAATTATTTGGACGCAAGACTGCACTGTACATTTATTTAACTGGGATGGGAGCGGGGAAAGCTCTGACGTTTACCAAATTTGAGAGAAAGATAATAATGGCTCGTAGCAAACATTTTTTTAGGTGGAAAGTTATAGTTCAACGCCCTGACTGCTTTTTAATTATTTGGACGCAATACTCCGGGGCAAGACTGCACTGTATGTAAAAGGGGTGGGTGCAGGGGTGAGCCCCCTCTCCTCCCGTACGTGCGAAGCGCAAAAGATGACTGCTCGAAGAACCCTTTTTAAGGCGGAAAGTGGGGTTTGACGCCCGAACTGCTTTTCAATTATTTGGATGCAATACTGCACTGTATATGTCACAATTTTTGAGAGAAAGATAACGGCTAGTATCGCCCTTTCATATAGGCTTTTTTCTTTCACTTCCGCCCGTTTTTGCGTTCTCCCTTTTTTTAAATTTCTTTTTTTAGTTGACGTTTCGTGGGGAGGCCGCCCCCACCACCACTCCCTAGTCACGCGCCTGAAAAAGGGGGCTTCGCATATTCGAATAATGATAACAGAACCCTCGTCGCTTTCTGTAAGATGTCCGGAACTTCTCAACAAAAAGGAAAGGTCATAAAGTAGTAAAAAGAAACAGGGTTAGTAATTCCGAAAAGTTATGTAGGGCTCTATTAAATTTTCGGAATTATGAACCGTAGGAGTAACGAACCCTCTGCATTATGACGTATGGAGGACAGTCTGGACACCCCCCCCCCCCCCCCCCTCTCATAAAATTCTAGTAACGGGCTTGAGTGAGATACAATGTAGGCCCCTATATATGATAACAGAGAAAAAATGTACAACGATCGTATAACGAATACACATGAAGCACTGTTGTGATCAAAGTTTACGTTCTTCAATAATTTATGACTGCATTAAAACATTCATTCTTGCATTTTCCTTCTTGTACATGTTTATTCCTTTAAAAAGTAAATACCTCAATGTAATATATCACCACACACACAAAAATATCATGATTTAGTAAATTCAAGTATAATATATAATTTTGCCGATTTAGATAAACTTCAAATTTTAACTGGTTGGCTTAAAGTGTTCATCCTAGAAAATAGAGAAACTCTATAAAAATGATAAACTACTGGCAATTATGATTTGTCAAACTTGGCGCACATCTCACTATTTTAGAAATGTTATATAAACCAAACTCCAAGCAAAGACTTCAAACGGGCGCAACAAGTAGAATTTTACAGAAAATAAAGGATATCCCGATCTCAAATTGCGATGTCGTTTTGCTAGGCAACAGATAAAAATGATAATAAAACAATAACTCAGCGTACTGAGTATATGATCTATTCAAAATGAAGAATAGGCCGCGAACAAGATGCGGAATGCAAAATATATAGGTAAATCCGAATTTCCGTTGAGGACAATAAATTCAATTCAATTCAATTCAATTCATTCAGAAACCTATCCACATATATTCTTGAAAGATTCCGTTCACTGTCTTTATAATTCCTAAACCCTTTTCGGCGTTTCCGCACTTTCGGGAGATGATATTCACGGCCGTACGTACACACAGATGTGCATGGAAGGTGCCCTCTACAATAATTGTTCAATATTCTACATAAATCATGCTAAATAAAAGATATCTTTAAAACGTTACAACAAGGCATTTTTATGGCCCATATTGATAACATGGGTACCGGTATATGATGTCTCGTTCTAAAAATACGAAAGAAAAAAAAAATATAAATCAAGATAATAAAACGACATTGTCTCGTTCTAAACCCAATTTATAGAATGTTATTATAACATCATAATAGTAATGTACTTAAAACAAATAATAATCGTTCAATATTCTATTAACTCATGCTAAATTAAAGTTATCTTAAAATGGTATGTATCTTCCAACAAGCATTTTTATGGCACATATCGATAACATGGGTACCGGTATATGATATCTCGTTCTAAAATTACAAAAGAAAGAAATAAAAACAATAAAACGGCATTGTCTCGTTCAAAACCCAATATATAGGCCTATAAGGTTATTGTATACCATAATAGTACTTAAAAAAAATATCTAGTAAGAATAACATTTTATGAAATGCTTGTTTGCTAAATGAAGATATCTTTAAAAGATTACAACAACGCGTAGGTTATATTATTACTTACACCCTGCCAACATAGGTCCGTAGGCTATGATTACTGACATCCTGGCAACGTAGGTCCGTAGGTCCGTAGGCTTTCATATTACTTATGTCCTAACAACGTAGGTCCGTAGGCTATGATTAGTAGGCAGCTTTCTATCGCCAGACCGAACGTCAAGCTACTACGAGTGACGTCATATTTTGCCACTGCGCATGCCCGAAGGCTTGCTCTCACGTCGCCTTACAATTCTGACGACGGGAGTTGGGGGAAATTTAACTGATTCCGCGTTGTGGTGAAAACGACAACGCGAGTGCAATTTCTTCGTCCCTCACTGCCACCAAACAATCGGTATAGGTAGGTCTATTTTGTTTTTTCTACTTCTTTCATCACAAAATAAATTTTTGAGAGAGCTTAAAATATAAATCAATCATCATGCGATCATATTTTTCATGAAATCGTTTCTCAGATCATTAAAATTTGAGTGAAAGTTTTGAATATCCATGATAGCCTAAGGCTCATTTCCCAGCGGAAATCGACAAGGCTGGCGGCCGTGGCTGGCGGGCGACCCGTCGGGCGAGTAGCCTGTAGGCTGAGTGTAGCCAATATTGTTTTAGCTATCGGTATAAGCGCTGGTATTTGCCAAAATAACTCGTTTATGAACATTGGTACGATTAATTTTTGTGTTTATGGACATGTCTAAGAAATTACTAGTCTAGTGACAAACACTGTCAGCATATCGCAGACATATCCAAATGTCAACATCTCTCCAACTCTGTGTAAGTTAAGCCTGCGCCTGAAGTTAGCCATTTTGGATTTAGCGCGCGATGTATTTGGTCACCCGAGGCCGGTAGCTAGCGCTGATCTGAACATTTGGTCACGTGATATCGCCGAAGCCCTCGTAGTGTGAAAATCGAAAGCGCTTCTGCCAGAGAACGAACGAGCTCTGCACAACCTCGATACGCTCCAGTTAACTCGTAGTAGCTGACGTTCGGTCTGATGTTAGAAAGCTCCGTATTGACACCCTGCAGCCTGGCAACGTAGGTCCGTAGGTCCGTAGGCTTTCATATTAGGCAGCTTTCTATCGCCAGACCGAACGTCAAGCTGCTACGAGTGACGTCATATTTTGCCACTGCGCATGCCCGAAGGCTTGCTCTCACGTCGCGTCGCCTTCCAATTCTGACGACGGCGCGGCCGGGAATACGGTACGAGTTGTTGGGGGAAATTTAACTGATTCCGCGTTGTGGTGAAAACGACAACGTGAGTGCAATTTCTTCGTCCCTCACTGCCACCAAACAATCGGTATAGGTAGGTCTATTTTGTTTTTTCTACTTCTTTCATCACAAAATAGATTTTTGAGAGAGCTTAAAATATAAATCAATCATCATGCGATCATATTTTTCATGAAATCGTTTCTCAGATCATTAAAATTTGAGTGAAAGTTTTGAATCTCCATGATAGCCTAAGTCTCATTTCCCAGCGGAAATCGACAAGGCTGGCGGCCGTGGCTGGCGGGCGACCCGTCGGGCGAGTAGCCTGTAGGCTGAGTGTAGCCAATATTGTTTTAGCTATCGGTATAAGCGCTGGTATTTGCCAAAATAACTCGCAAAACTCGTTTATGAACATTGGTACGATTAATTTTTGTGTTTATGGGCATGTCTAGGAAATTACTAACAGTAACAGACTAGGCCTAGGCCTAAATCATGACAAACACTGTCACTACTAGATGTATGATGGGGAGCCCTATGTCTTTTTGACCTAAGATTTTGACCTGAAATTCTTTAATATCCCTCCAAAGCTTAATTTTATATTATTCGTGATATTCTAAAGAGTAAGTTTGCAAAAATTCTAGCCAAAATTCGAACAAGAACAATAGCATTTACACAAGAAACGGCGGCCGTGTCATTTCAACATTGAAAAAAACAATGGTGCCCATGTCTGCGCACTCATTCAATTTACACGCAGTTCGGGAGTTTTTACGTATAGACTATAGACTATAGTATTTACACACACAATATCTGTGCGTGGTATGTCATTGAGGTGGAATGAAGTTCCCACGCCACGGGGGAACCCTAAGTCCTAACCGCTGTGCAGAGTGAATGAGAGTATAACAAATTGACACTTGTGAATAAAATGCATGAAATAAGACCTTTTTTCAATATTTTGACTCGTTTTTTGCATGAATACCTATCGCTGTGATAAAGATGAAATGTTTGTGTTCGTTGCGTGTTTTGTTTTATTAGAATCGCGCAGTTACGTGTGTGCGCAGACATGGGCACTGCGCAGACTTGGGCACTCTAGCCATACATGTATGTCATGTACTATGTATTGTAGGCCTACTGTCACTCATGACTGTAGATTCTAGCAGTAGATCTAGTTAGGGAGACAGCAAGATTTTTCTATCTCATAAACCACTTCATTAAACTGTCCGAGTTTTTCAGATCTTGATGAAAACATTGCAAAATAGACATCTACCAAATTTCAGAGTAATCCATGAATCGGTTTTTGAATAATAAATAATTTTTGAAAAAAGATGGCATTCAGTATTTCTTGAAAATGTTCAACAAGACAACATTATAAAGGACCTAGTCCTAGGTGTGTTAATTGATTCTACACTTAGTTTTGAAGGTCACTTTCAGCATATCACATCTAAGGCTAACATGATCGCTGGTCTGATTAGGCGCTCTTTTTGCCACCTTGATTGTGATATATTTGTTCGTCTGAAGTTAGCCATTTTGGATTTAGCGCGCGATGTAAATTTGGTCACCCGAGGCCGATAGCGCTGATCTGAACATTTGGTCACGTGATATCGCCGAAGCCGAAGTAGTGTGAAAATCGAAAGCGCTTCTGCCAGAGAACGAACGAGCTCTGCACAACCTCGATACGCTCCAGTTAACTCGTAGTAGCTGACGTTCGGTCTGATGTTAGAAAGCTCTGTAATACTTATATCCTGACAACGTAGGTCCGTAGGCTTTCATATTACTTACACCCTGACAACGTAGGTCCGTAGGTTATAATATTACTGACACCCTACCAACGTAGGTCCGTAGGCTATGATATTACTTATATCTCGACAACGTAGGTCCGTAGGCTATGATTACTGACACCCTGGCAACGTAGGTCCGTAGGCTTTGATATTACTTATATCCTGACAACGTAGGTCCGTAGGCTTTCATATTACTTACACCTGGCAACGTAGGTCCGTAGATCCGTAGGTTATAATATTACTGACACCCTGCCAACGTAGGTCCGTATAGGTCCGTAGGCTATGATTACTTATATCCTGACAACGTAGGTGCGTAGGTCCGTAGGCTTTGATATTACTTATATCCTCACAACGTAGGTCCGTAGGTCCGTAGGCTTTCATATTACTTACACCTGACAACGTAGGTCCGTAGGTTATAATATTACTGACACCCTGGCAACGTAGGTCCGTAGGCTTTCATATTACTTACACCTGACAACGTAGGTCCGTAGGTTATGATTACTGACACCCTGGCAACATAGGTCCGTAGGCTTTGATATTACTTACACCCTGACTCCGTAGGTCCGTAGGCTATGATTACTTATATCCTGACAACGTAGGTCCGTAGGTCCGTAGGCTATGATTACTGACACCCTGGCAACGTAGGTCCGTAGGCTTTGATATTACTTATATCCTGACAACGTAGGTCCGTAGGCTTTCATATTACTTACACCTGACAACGTAGGTCCGTAGGCTATGATTACTTATATCTCGACAACGTAGGTCCGTAGGCTATGATTACTGACACCCTGGCAACGTAGGTCCGTAGGCTTTGATATTACTTATATCCTGACAACGTAGGTCCGTAGGCTTTCTTATTACTTACACCTGACAACGTAGGTCCGTAGGTTATAATATTACTGACACCCTGCCAACGTAGGTCCGTAGGCTATGATTACTTATATCCTGACAACGTAGGTCCGTAGGCTATGATTACTGACACCCTGGCAATGTAGGTCCGTAGGCTTTGATATTACTTATATCCTGACAACGTAGGTCCGTAGGCTTTCATATTACTTACACCTGACAACGTATGTCCGTAGGTTATGATTACTTAGGCTATATCCTGGCAACGTTGGTCCGTAGGTCCGTAGGCTATGATTACTTATATCCCGACAACGTAGGTCCGTAGGTCCGTAGGCTATGATTACTGACACCCTGGCAACGTAGGTCCGTAGGCTTTGATATTACTTATATCCTGACAACGTAGGTCCGTAGGTCTGTAGGCTTTGATATTACTTGTTATCAACGTAGGTCCGTAGGTTGACCTACGAACCTAAAGTCATCGTTGTAGTGTATTCTAAAGTTGCTCCAGGAACTGTAGCCTAATTAGACCGAAAATTCTGTCTCTCGTTCGTTAGCCTCTTAATTATTTGGATAGGGTCGGCTCTTCACTTTAGACAGAAACGCTCTATACATATCATACACTCGCCTGTGCAAACTCACTGTCAACCGAGAGACGTACAGTACGCATGTCGTTGTTAAAATGTGGATTTTACGAGTTTTAAAAATATTTGTGTAAATTAAATAGATTAGGCCTAGGCTCTATACTTAAGTTAAACGAGCATGTTCAACTTACCAATTTGACTGTTTTATTCCTTTTTGCTCCTTTTTCAGGTAATTCAGGGTCCAAGATTTTCTCCGTTTGAAAATCTTCCAGCCGTATTTAATAGTTTTATAGTGTGTTTAAGTCAATGTGTATTCGGTTTGCACAGGCGAGTGTTTGGAGTGTTTCTGTCTCTAAGTGAAGACTAACGAACAAGAGACAGAATTTTCGGTCTAGCCTAATATTTGATCTAGATGATAGATGACACCAATTTTTACTTTAGAAATTTTCACCTGACCAAAAATCAACGATTTGATGCTTCATGTATAGGCAGTTTAACTTTTTAAGTTTGTGCGACAGGCCGACAGCCAATCGCCCAACACTAACAGGCGGCTAAGCGATGGCCACGATCGATGCCGAGCAGAGCTAGCGCTGCGTGACCGTGGGCGTTGCCCTTGGGCGAACGAGCTATCGCGCGGTCACTTTTTCTACTCGGGCCTAGGCTAGTTGTTAATTTTACTGCCAATATCAATGAAAACGTATAGGCCAAGACCCTTCTACTCTAATAGACCCATAAAAACTTAATTTTAATAAGATTGCATTTCGCCATTTGGTTGCATACATGTAGGCCTACATTGATGAAAAATATTGTACATTTCTAATTCTTAATTTGTCCACATAGGCCTAGGCCCTATTCTCTTTCTTAAAATTTAAAAAAGAAAATGTTGACTGTTTAGTAGAATTTGCACATGTATTTGCTTGTTAAGGAAATTTGATTTTCTTTCCTGTTTCTATCTGCATTATTTAGATTTGCTGACTACAGACAGCTGGCTGTACACATCTTTTGCGAGGTTGGGGGAGAAGAGCTCTACCAAGTGGAGGCCCTCTTTGGTCTGCAGGCTTCCCTCTTGCAGAATGGAGGGGAAAGCCTGCAGAACAGAGTTGCAGGGTTCAGGGAGATGTTGTACAGGATTTGTGGAGTAGATCTGCAAGCAGAGCCGCCGAAGTCCGGACTGAAAGTCAGTGCTCAGTGGAGGCAGATGTGTGCTGCTTCCGTTGGGAAATCGACCAAAGGAATTGTAAGTAACAAGGATCAAACATATTTGGTTACACTAATTCTCAACTTTTTATAATTTTTTTTAGTTTACTGTGGTTGGGAAATTCAGAAAGAATTCCCCTCTGAGGTATGGGGAGCTCTGAAATAGCCTTGTGCCAAAAAAATAAAAAAATAAAAAAAATAACCCAGAATGAAATTATAATAATAACAGACATAAATTTTGGGTGGCTTAATTACTGACCCAACTGAGACACCACCTGTACTTGTGCAAAAACAATTTTTGTGATAAATCTGTACTTATGTTTTGATCATTCTCGCAGGCAATGAAAGCATTGGAGCCTACATTCCAATTGGCGCTGTAGAGCAGCAGCTGCTATGAAAAACTTAGGGTATTTGATATGGAGCAGGAGAATGGGAAAGAGGTGAAGCAGTCGGTAAGTTTTGTTTAATAATACCTGTATCAACTCATTAACATGCAGTGAATTTCAGAACATTTTTCGATATTTGATCATTACTTCAAACTTTAATGGTGATGCAATAAAATATTGTTGATGATATATATAATGGAGAACAGGAATTTCTTACTATTGTGATTATACAGTGCTTATTAAAAAAATCCAACTTTGATAGCTTCAAATTAAAAACCTATCACCATTGTGATCTTGAAATGCATTATTGGTTTTGACCCACATTCGTTGCGTCAGACCAAACTTGGTACAAGAGAATTTTGACAATACTTTTTTTTAAACCTGGTGCTCAGTCATCTGTTGCATCACAGTAATGAGTTAGTATCACTGGACAGAATATAAGTATTATAAAATAAACTTGAAGCGCATGGAGGTTGTAACTTTTTATTTAGATATATCTTATATGATACGCATTGTATATCTGAAATTTATTATCTGACAAATATGTACTTTCAATTAATATTTAGAATTATTTCTACTTCATTTTATCACAGTTGTTTTTGGCACTGCAAGGCCTCGGTGAGGGAGAGAGGTATACTGTTTTATATGGAGTGGTATGTGGGGAGATCACCCTGAAAAGTATGAAGGTGGTGACCAGCACCAAGGAGTTGTTACAAGGTGTGAAAGCAGAGCTTGTTCAGCAGCTCTGAGTTTCTTCATGGGCGGAGGCAGTGAAGGACTACCCACTACACACCACGGAGGATGTCCTCAAACCATATCGTGGTAATTATTAATAAAATGGCCTTTTATTGCAAATACTTGGAAATATTGCACAAGATACATCAACATATTGGACAAGTCAGAAACATGTCCAATATTTGTTGGATATCAAGTTCAGTATTTTCATTATTTTTCATTCAGTATGGCATCTAATAGAGTGTATAATGTATTTTTCAAAATGAGAAATAATTTTACAGTGATGTTTCACATATTAAAATTTGATATTTTGTGGAATTTGTCTTTGCCCAAATACTTTCACGTTGTGCTTAAAGTTATGGTTATCAATAGCAAGAATATTGGAAGAAAGATTTAGGGTAAGCCTCCTAATAAGCCAGCTGGTAGATACAATCTGAGCATGAGCAGATAGAGGTCATCTGTGACAAATTCTAAGACCCACTGACACAAATATTTGATATGTGCTCAAGAATGTCATGTAATAATTATTCATTTATGCCTCAATGGTACATTCCATGATATTCAGGTGGAAGTATTCTTTTTAAAAGAAAGAAACAAAAAGTTATTCTTGAGGCACCTCTGTCACTCCCAGGATGATTTTTCAGAAGTGCACAAAAAGGGGGCCCTTCATATTTAAAATATCTGTGGATATTTGGGATCATGTGGGACATGTGCTAACTACGAACTGGTCTATTGGCATCACTAGAAATATTATACATATATTTAGGCTCTGAAATCCACTAATGGGAGGAAAAATACAATATATTAGGATGCTTGAAAGTATTATAGTTGGCTGTGCAGATTATGTTTCCATGTTAGCACAGCATTCTCTAAATCACAGGGGTTAATAGTATGGGCATCATGGGTGGGCGTGATTAGATGCTACATAGACAGGATTTACAAATGTTTACTTCAGATGTATTGAAATTCCTGTCTTTTTTCATCCTTGTAGGAATGGACTTCAAGAAATCTGTCCCGAGATCTCAAATTGGTGGAGGCGGCAGAAGCCTGGAGAGGAGGAAGCCACACCAGGCAGGACGTAGGGGCAGGGTTGCACTTTGCCAGGAGCTCCAGCAACTTTGTGCCAAACTGCTCAGTAGAGGTGGCATTTGTCAATGTCAGACAGGTATGCTTTATTTTTATGCCTCCGCCACCGAAGATGGTGCAGGAGGCATTATGTTTACGAGTTGTTCTTCCGTCCATCCGCCCCGCTTTCTTTTTCTAGCGATAACTCAAGAACCACTTGAGGTATGAACTTCAAACTTGGTGCTAGTATGTATCACCATAGGAAAATGATCTGATTAGATTTTGGGGCACGTAGGTCAAAGGTCAAGGCCACAGAGGCCAATCTGAAATTTCAGCTGTTAGCCTCGTTCTAGCGATAACTCAAGAACGATTTGAGGTATGAACATCAAAGTTAGTGCTAGTAGTATCACCATAGGAAGATGATCTGATTAGATTTTGAGGTACGTAGGTCTAAGGTCAAGGTAACGGGTCAATTTCTGAAATTGCATGTGTTAGCCTTGTTAACCCTTTCAAGACAGTTGACCACATTTTGTGGTTTGACTGAATAGATATTGATTCAGAGCTCTAAAAAATCTACCATATGCATGAAGTAGAAAGAGCAAAAATTTCTGCACACATTATGTCCATTTCTGCTGCATGACCATATTGCGTTTGGTGCCAGGAATTTTAAAAACAAAACAGGCTTTGACAACACATTGAGAGGTTCAAAATCATTGTGTTTTTATCCAAATTGGTACTAGTATGTATCATCATAGAAAGACGATCTGATTAGATTTTTTGGATACGTAGGTCAAAGGTCAAAGGTCATAGATGTCAATTCTGAAATTGCAAGTTTTAGCCTTAAAGTAGAACTTTAATGATTTTAAATATTGGCTTAATACTTATTATTGCATAGATGGCATAAATTAAACAAGGTTATCCAAATTCAACGCTTGGAAACATTTGAAGTAATGATTATTATCAATTATAAAACGGTAAAATAAGCCCCCGATATAGCAGCTGAAGAGCTCCCCGAACGCTGCTGAGATATGTGACGACACACCATGGACCAGTCCTGTCTAAGCAGACGATGTCCCATAACATCTTACACATTTTTCAGAGCCTATTTTGTCATCTCCTCTTCACTTATTTCTCTTCCTTGACTAGCGTCAGTCTTAATGTTAGTCTGTTGCCTCACTCTTAACTTCGTGTATGGTATTATTTTGATGGAAAATGCAGCGTTAAAAAAATAAAGGAATCAGTCACTTGTAAACAAAATAAGACGCCATTGTATTTTCAGCTGCTTGCACCGGGGCATGTTCGGCGTTTCAATAGGGAAGGAATACCATCCTGCTATTATTCGGAGGGCTTTTCAATTTGAAAGTGGGGTTTATTTCATTGATCATTGACCCTTCTCCTGTGTATTTACAATCAAACGGTTTTAGCTATCAGAATCAGTTTCACTTTCCCTTTATAATGGTGTGAAATAAGGTCATGTTTAAATACACCAAACTCTTTATAATTTGATAAATAATTGCATTGCAATTACGTTCATTCATTATAGGACGTCGTCTGCTTAAGCAAGATCGATCCCGAGTGTGACGACATCAAAACATTGCTATATTTCTGGCGAATCCTCGGATATTCCAGATGCTGAGAAGAGCTTTTATTTGTGTTGTTTTTATAAACATCAGATACGCAGTTGACATAAAACTTATACGATTGCCATCTGTAAGCTTCCCAGTTTCTAGTGATACATTAATTGCCATATTTGTGATTTTCTTTGAATAGCTACTTTAACGTGATATCTCAAGAACCATTTGATGAATTAACTTCAAACTTTTAACTAGTATGCATCACCATAATGAGACTTTTGTTCCCGTAGGTCAAAGGTCATATAGGATTATGTGTTTTTTTTACCTTTGTTCCCGCCATATCTCATCTATTTTGTATTCATGACTAGGAGGAGATAAAGTGGTCAGACTTTTGGGTTATAAGGTGTAAGGTCAAATGTCAATTAACATGTACACATGTAATTAGAGGCTTTTTATTGTGGTTCAATCAAGCTTTAAAACAAATCAACATGAATGTGCAATATCGTTCTGATCTGGCAAGGGTGGAGGCATAAATTTTGACTGCGCACAGTCGAGAATTCATCTAGTTGCTTTATGTTGCGGTATTTATTCATGTATGAAATCTGGAATCACAAGTCATGTGGATTTACCATTTTTTTTTGTGCTGCGAGCCAGAATTAAAACAAAAAAAATGAATAAAATCTGTTCATTTAGAAGGATTGAATTTTTGTCATTACAGTCATGTGCAGACAGCAGGATTTCTCAGCTTTTTATGTAATTTGATTTGATGTTATCTTTCTGTTAGATTAGCAGTGGGTTTCAAGCAAACTATTTTGAGGTTTGGCAAAGTGAACTTGAATGTTACTTTCTTGTCCAAATTTTCCAAGGGTGAGGAAGGAGGGGATTCCATTGTTATTGATATTTAATATTTTATTGAGACATAAAAGATGCTATGGGTTTATTTCAACAAGTTTTTTAAATGTTCTTTTTTAATATTCTCTAGGTGTTGGGGAAAATGACACCATTAACCCTAACTAGGCCGGGGTTGACTCTGTGCGCATGAAATTTGGCACAGATGTAGATTAACTTGTGTAGAACACAATCCCGGTGTAATTTTTTCAATATTCTTGTTCGTTTTTTTTTTTTATTAAAATGGTAAATTTTGCTATATGAAGATGAAAATGGATTGAATATTGGCTGTAACTGGACCTCTAAGACTCACAAATAAATAAAAAGAAAGAAAATTGGGTAAAACGGTGTTTTATTCATTAATATTCATTAATATGCAAATTAGCTGTGTCATGTGTATTACAAGCCAATAATGTATTTCTTTGTTTTTATTCTCATGTATTTTTTTGTTTTTGAATTTTAATGAATTCTATTGTTTGCCAACCATAAAGCATATTTGTTAAATGAATATTGTGATAATAAACAAGAAATTGTAATGATTACTAGGAATGGGTACTTTTTTGCCATACATGAATGGAGAATTTGATCATTTTGCTTGACATGTGATCAATAATTGTAATCTGACACCAGAACCGTATGACCGATCCACATAAATGAGGTATCAAAATGTGCGTGAAACATCAGGGAAAAAAGTCATGAAATTTGAGCGCGAAAGATTCAGCCGTCGCGAGGCCACTTACAAAATTCGGGAGGGGGGGGGCCTCCCAGGCCCCCCCCCCCCCCCCCCCCGGCCTAGTTAGGGTTAATACGTCATAACTGAACAGACACTGACTTAATTCATGCTTTCAGCAGTATGCAGCTACTAAATTTGTTGTAGAGTAATTTTGGAGAAGAAAAATTAATAACTAGACTTGAATTCGTCACGAAGACGAATTAGGTGGTCTGTCCTTAAATTGGCACGATCATGATTGTAATCAGGATGATCATATTAATGGGGAAATACTAAACAGAAGACAGGATGTCAAGAATGCCATGAATGGAGATGCTTCCTGAGGACAGGAATGTAGCAAAATGTGTATCGGTCATTGTAAAATGATTATGGTGATGATAACGGTGATTATGATTATAATGACATAATGATGATGGCGATGATATAATAGTAGCGATGATGATCATGATGGTGATGATAATAATGATGATGATACAGGATACTTGGGAGATTAACACCATAGCTCTAATACAGGACAGGAAATCACAATTTGCCATAGGGTTGTACATAAACTACTGCACACTACTTTCTAATAGACATAATACGGAAAATAAGGCAGTTTATTACATGATTAGTGATTTTTTATGTTACAATAGTCGAAGAGGATGGTAAAATGACAGGCAAAAAGAAGCAAAAAAAAAAAAAAAAAAAAAAACGGCCCCGGGATCGAACCAGGTACCTTGACCATGGTAGTCATGTGCTTTACCGATAGACCAAAATAATTCCCATAGAGATAACACGTAAACGAAAAACGGGATTCTCAAATCCCATTTTGTACTGAAAAATTGGGCATGATCCCGACATCTGATTAAAAATTGGAGGGCTTACTAATAAAAGCTTATAGTCTCAGCTACAACATATTAAAATCTGGAAGGAAATAGACCAATAATAACTGAGATACTGCTCAGAGAACGATGTCATGTAGATTCGTGATTCGAAAAAAAATCATCTTCCATAGACATAACACGCAAATAGGGAAAAATCTGACATGTCGTCTTTAATTGAAGATTTCAGTGTGATAACGTCATCAAAATGAAAAATGATGGTAACTGATCTGGTAGAGAATTGTCTCAGCTATAACATATCAAAATTTGGAAGAAAATCGATCACCTATTACTGAAATATTAGCAAATGAATACAAAAATGATGACGTCATTTTTTCAAAATCATTTTTTTGAGTTCATATGCAAATATGATGACGTTAGAACATGAGATCGGCAAAAATTCTACATGATTTCAAATCTACAACTCACAGGCTTTCAGAATATGTAAAGAAATTGGGGGGTTTCCGTATATTCTGAGGAGCTATGGCGAATTCTAGATAGGCATGTTTTTACCACTTTTTACATTAGAATGCCCATTGACGTGCGCACGAATTTGAAAGTTTGACGCGCGCGTACGACATTATGGAAGGTCGAGATTGACTGTAAATAGTTGGAAATTGTCAAGAATAGTGTCAGGAAGACAAAATATGCGAAAAAATGGCGTTTTTACGTTCTCTACGCGCTGTGTGCGCGCATAACGCGCGCACGGACGCGCACGGACAGAAAAAATTAAAATGCTTAAAATGTCCTGAACAATACTCTAATTTGATTAAAAAGTGATTTGGAGCAATTTTAAATTTTGACGCGCGCGTACGTGCGCGTCATGAGGCGCGCACGGATTTTGATGACATTTTCTGTTGACCCGTGACCTGAAGTTAATGTATGTCAAATATGGTTCATTTTTGATGACTCGTTATGAAGTTATGATTGATAATGTGATTTCACAAAATGGCGCCTGGATGACGTCACGATGACATGATGACCTTGAAAAACAAATCCCAGCTTGACCTTATTTGCCCGGATGACTGACGGATATTTCATGAAAATTGACTGACAAGTTCTCGAGATTTCATGGAAACAAGAAAGTGGTGGAAAAATAAAAATAAATAATAAATAATAATAATAATAAAGAAAATTCTGACGAAATTAAGAGGTGGTCTGTCGACTACGACAGACCACCTAATAAGTTACTTCATGATGAATAATAATAATACATAACATTTTTATTCCGCTTAATACAATGTTTCTAAGCGGAGAAGTAGTATTAATACCCTGGCTTTAGCCCAGCTGCCTTATAAGGCGCTGAAAGCATTCAAGGAATAAATTCCTACCAGGTACCCATTCAAAATTTCCTTAATGATCCCCCCCCCCCCCCCCCCCCCCCACTTGGTACTGTGATACAGTCAACCTCGCTTAAAGACCTCAGCCTGACTCAAAACAACCATATATTGACGTAAAGCTTAGTAAACAAAGACTATAATTACCCTGGGTATTCATAAATTTTCGTCTCCGTTTATCCATAAAAAATAAAAAAGATAATTTTTTTTGGTCGCCCCCTCCCTATGGCGTAACAACAGAGGAAACTGCAGGGGGTCGCTAGACGTGTGACGACATGTCATGTATACAGCTCCGAGTGCGTCTACACGATATGTCGTCGTCAAATTTTCACCCCCCGCAAAGTAGCGTTCCTCAGAGACGGGGCCCTCGTCAGAAAAACCACCGGGGCTCAACATTCGGGACGCTGTTACTCATTCCACAGGAAACGGAATCTCATGAAGTTGGTTTCCATTTGTTCAGAAAATATATAGCTCCCCGTGGATGAATAAAGGGTATATTTCAAAATTCGGTCAGGCTGAGGTCTTTAAGTCGACGTCACATATGTCGAATAGTCGCTCAAGTCAATGAAAATAAAAAGTCCCAATTTATCCTCATAGACCTACGTGTGTTAATCCTTTGTACAAATCGATTTTCGTAGGTCGAATACTCACATATATCAATCATATTCTCTAAACAATACCATAAAAAAACATTAAATTTACACCGCACAAGTCGAACTAGACGGTGATGTGAAATCAGTCATTGTCGAGATTGCCACACGGCAATACAAAAATTTCCCGACTTGCTGGCGTGATCTCTGCGTCCTCTCTCGCGCTCTCATGTGAAAACAAAATGTCATGTGTTTGTCATGTTTGCACGGCCGGCTGGCCGGACGGACGCCGTTTTATGCAGTTTTATTGCCTTCACGCCCATGTGCATATAAAGGGATGTAAGGGAGGGTTTAATACATTGAAATTAATCACTGGACGCGTCTGGTTTTATTCTTTATTGTCCAACTTTTAACAGGAGTGTGAAGTAATATACTGGGTACATGAAAGGTACAGTACATGTATGTTCTTATTTTCTCGATGTCGGCACAATATAAATCATGGTACATTATGTGATGGAAACTCCCAATTGATCGGGCCGCCGGCCACAGTCTGCACCGCGGCGTCCCTGTGTTATATATTCACACGCGTAAGTCAGATTTCTGCAACTTTCGCACAAGTTCACTCAGTCCTGTCATGATCAACTTAAGTGAAGTTGACTGTATTTTGCTTATCAGATCTCTCAGTGACACACATGTATTCAATGAGGAACATATAGTTCCTATACCCAACAACTGTTAACCTATGCTGGATTTACATAAGACAGCACTGTAAGCAAATTACTTTTCATTATGAACTTGGTAAATGGAGAGTTGTTCTTGACCCATGGTTATTCCAATCACTTGTTTTTTATTTTTCAGAGGACAAGGTGCAACATCTGGTGCTTACGGTGTGGAGAGCAGACAAGGTCGCAGAAAAGCCACCACATTTAGAGACCATTCTATCAGGAGAGGTGTATAGCACCTTAATAAAAGATTCACTTCAGCTGGTGACCTGATCCTTGTGTATGGACCAATAGCTGGTGAGTTTTCATTAAATCATTAGTGTATGTAAATCAGCATATTTTATGATCTATAATCTGAGGCGCATTCGTAAATATTTTGATCAAGATTCCATGAAAATTGTTGTCCACGCATGCATTACAAGCAAATTAGATTATTGCAGTAGTCTATTGTATGGATTACCAGATTCACAGATAGTCAAGTTGCAGCGGATTCAAAATTCATGTGCAAGATTGATTTGTAATCTCCCTAAATTTTCCCATGTTACATTATTGTTAAGAGAATTACATTGGCTGCCCATACGCAAAAGAATTGAATTTAAGATGTTAATGGTAGTTTATAAAGCACTAAATGGTCAGGCCCCTAGTTACATTACTGAATTATTGAATCTAAAATCTCAAACCCATGGTCATAATCTTCGTAGTACACAAGACACGCTGACATTGCAGATCCCCCAAATTAGAACAAAAGTAACACTTGGTGACCGATCATTTTTCTGTGCAGCTCCTAGACTATGGAATAAATTACCCATAGATATTAGGAAATCTCAAACATTACAAAGCTTTAAAGCAAAAGTGAAAACCTATTTGTTTAAACATTGACTTAATATTAATTATGGTCATGCATTAAATACATATAGGCCTACCATTTTCCTTTAGAATAGCATCTAGGAGCTCTTGCAGTGCAGTAGATATAGATATAGTTTCTGCGCTCTATAAATGATTTATTATTATTATTATTATTATTATATCTTATGTTATAATGAACCTCAATTTATTTGAATTGAGATTGATCATAAAGTTAGCTCTTTTCTTCTCTTTTTGTCCAGTTTTTCACTTTTATTTTTCTTTGAAATTTCTGCTTTAAGTTTTGTTTGTTTGTTTGTTTGCTTTTATTTCTGCATTCTAATAACATACAATAAATCGAATGTTTACATAAGTAAAAAGTCATGTACAATAATAGTATACAATAATAAACATAAGACAAAACATACTAACAAAATTAAGGAATATAATAGACCTATGTAAATATTTTTTTCCAATAAACTAGAGAGGTAATTTAGAACGCGAGACACCGCCATCGTGAGCGGTTAGGCTGGAAATGGATGGCGGCCTCGTAAAAAAGATTAGGCGACATAACTCTTGGTAAAACTGAGTGATCAAGTGGGTGCAGTGCAATTGTATGTGCGGGTGCAAATAGTAAATACTAATTTAAAGCATGGGCACGTATGATTGTAGTATCTTTCGTTTAAGTGTAGCTTTTAAGGAGTAGATGGTTGAACAAGATTTTATGTTATCGGGAAGATTATTCCAAATGTCCGGACCAGAATGTCTTACAGATTTGTGTGTTATTGATAATTTGGGATTCGTAAGATGGAAATTTCCAGAAATGCGAGTAGGGTAGGAATGAACAGAACTATTAAACTTAAACATGTTGTCAAAGGATGGTGGAAGTTGATTATTAATGTACTTGAACATTATGACAGCTTCTTGGATAGTATTCAAATCGAAAATTTTTAGCGTTTTAAGTTTATGGAATAAGGGGTTGTCCATAAGTGTAGATTGCCGCACCATCTCAAGTCAAGCCGGTTGTTAATGAAGAGTTATTTCCCCATTGATATGTTGATTTTAGCAAATTGGTTATTAGACAAACTGGTGTTAGCCAATTAGACAAACTGATTATTAGACCAGTGGTGTTCGGACGAATTGGCTGTAGATGAAGTGATTATTAGACCAATTGGTATTAGACGAAATGTTGATCAGACGAATTGGTGACGAACGAATTGTTGTTAGACCGAATGACGTACCATTTGGCTATTAGACCAAGTGGAAATTTACCGTATCCCCAAGTATTGTCTTGTCCCATGAAATAGTCGTCAGTGGACAATTTGTGAGTTAAGGAAATGGCGATCTATAGTTAAGGATTATTTGTAATGTTGTCCAGCACAATTAACATTATTATTTGTATTATGTCAGAAATTCCAGTATATAATGTAGGCTTGGACATAGAGTCCCCTCTGTTATGAAGAATTTCCTGTGAGTAAATCTTGTCCACAAAGTAATCATCTTTCAGTGAACACTGGTCGTAACAACAGGTCTTTATCAATGTCTTTTTCTCTTTTTTTTTCTCTTGACTTTGATTGTCACTTCCAGATGCAACAGTTGCAGCTATTAGACTGGGGAGAAAATCTGTGACAGTGACAGGATGCCAGGAAGTTGAGGAGCAAATTCAGATGATGGTGCGGCAATCTACACTTATGGACAACAGTATACTATTAATACATGGTTGGGAGTGCGTTGGTGTGATCTGGCAACACAAAGGTTTTTATCGTGGTGTACTATACGCACGAGGCGCAAGCCGAGTGTGTTTGACACCACGATAAAAACCTGCGTGTTGCCAGATCGCACTAATCAGGCCTTCACGTTTAGAATTTGGTGGAGCTCCATAAATCTCACTCCTTATTTTCTCGAGCAACACGCAGGTTTTTATCGTGGTGTCAAACACACTCGGCTTGCGCCTCGTGCGTATAGTACACCACGATAAAAACCTGCGTGTTGCCAGATCGCACAAATCAGGCCTTCACGTTTAGAATTTGGTGGAGCTCCATAAATCTCACTCCTTATTTTCTCGAGGAGCTCAATTGAGCTCCTTACAATCACTCTCCTGTGATTTTTGAGGAGCTCAATTTAATGAAAGGTGCTAATTGCCAGTTTTCCATGAATTTTAAATTCCGTATTTTGATTTCACAATTTGGCAGAGCTGTCAACCTTGTGCAACCAAAAAAAGGAATCATGATGGCAAAAAAAAAAAAGAGGAATTTACAGCAAAAAAAAAGGAATGCCTTCAAACAAAACTTAAAACCTTGCACGACATACATTGCAGAAATGCTCATTTCTTATGCTGAAATGTCTCGTCACATTTTTCCCTTTGATGTGTGCTCACTCACGCATTACTAATTGGATCACATTGATTTTTACACACAAGCTAGACAGATAGTTCAGAAACATTCCTAACAAATTGCATTGCTGGAAACCAACTTGTTATTTAAAAAGTTATTAAAACTATATAAATCAATAACTTTACACATGCAAAATGCAAATTCAACGCTTTTTTTGTGCTTGGCTTAATGAAAGGAAATCGTTGTTTGTACTCCTCTTAAAACTTCTGTGACCGTTTTTCACTCATTTTGATCAAATCCTCTCCAGTTTTGTGAAATAATTTCGTTAAATCCACGATCGTGACAAAGCCTGTTCGCAGTTCAGCAAGCGTTAATACATTGTCCCACATATAGAGATCGGTGCTGTGCTTGCATGCGTTTTGCATGGCCTGCAAGCTGCATGGGGACCGCTGCATGCGAATAAAACATGTTTTCGCAGTCACACAACGGAAGAGCGATCGAAACTTGCGTTATTTGAATGATATACCGTACATGTACCATCGATCAGTTTGGGGTCGGTTTCGTCGGCATTGTCCCACATATAGAGATCGGTGCTGTGCTTGCATGCGTTTTGCATGGCCTGCAAGCTGCATGGGGACCGCTGCATGCAAATAAAACATGTTTTCGCAGTCACACAACGGAAGAGCGATCGAAACTTGCGTTATTTGAATGATATACCGTACATGTACCATCGATCAGTTTGGGGTCGGTTTCGTCGGCGGGACTGTAAGGCTTCTTACGGAAAGTTTTTACATCGGCGGGCCCTTGGCGGCGCCGATTGATTCGGCGCGCCTACGGAGCGGCTTTGTTCTCAACACGCCGACTGAGCGATGCGGCGGAAGTTATATTTAACTCGTTTAGCAGGTGGATCGCCGTAAACAAAAGCTCGCGCTAATCCCGCTGAACGGCGACTCTAAGGAGTCGCCGATGGATATGACAAGATCCGGGAGAAAATCCCGCTAATCGGCCTTTTTAACTTTGGCCGCGGTGAAAACGGTGACAAAACTTTCCGTAAGAAGCCTAACATTACGTGTATCGATAGCTCAAACCCGGAAGTCATAGACAACACTGTATTTTCGTATACGTACATGTACACAGAACTCACGCAAACACATTTTAGAACTTATTGGAATTTTTAAAAAACGTATTTCATGAAGAAAAAAACGGAGTGCCGTAATATTGGTTAAAAAGTGGTAATAATTCTGTGAAAAACGGAATGGTTGACAGCTCTGATTTGGGGATGAGTTCGGTGGAAAAATGATTTTTCAAGTCGAGTTGTAACTTGTTCTCCCCCGAGTTGTATTTGCAGACACGATCATGGATATGTGCAGTAGCGATGCACAGTAGCGCAGTAGCAATCCCATCCCTCGCAGTCAGGCCTTGACTCTGACCAGAATTCACGTCAAAGGTGGATTATATTTAACCAAAAATTATTTTGTGTTACATGTCTGTTCATAAATACAGACCTAGATCTATCGTGTATGTAGTCGATCTATATCTAAGACCTGAGCGAATTTTTGATTAGCCAATCGCGTGAATGAACTATCGAAAAGGCAAATACATAAAGTCGACTTTATTTATTGGCTGACATCGACATCGCGCGCCGCACTGGTGAGGTCACAATATAATGATTATTTCGGAGAATGTACGATGTGGGGCTAAATATAAGCCACAGTGTACGCACTTTGTTTTCAGCATGCAGCTAGAAAGTCATAAAAATCATTGTACAAACTTCATTTCCATATCCCGATTCTACATATTCTGAAGTTGATTTGTGGAGAAAATTATGACGACCATGCCGTCAATCCCCCGTTTGAAAGCAAACCCCATTTGTATGGCCCAAAGTGGGGTTCTATCCCCCGATCTCGAAAATGCTTATTTTAAAATCTGGTGGTTTCATTCCCAAACATATTAATCCCCACGGTAGGATAACTTTCTAATTCTATCGACACGTGGCAAGCCAGGGTTTAATGATAGCAACAGATGTCACATTACGTAAGAGCATGATAGAGATCTCTGCCTGCGGTTGACCATTCAGAGTAAACTCAATTTCCTCCAGTTTTTATAAAGTTTTCAAATGAATATTCTATTTACAAATTCAATGGTGATCCGTTTTCAAATTCGAACGAAAAAAATCGACCCCGAAATAAGGAAAATACATGAATATAACAGAGAGCATGCACTTCACACCCAAAGGCGAGGCCCACTGATACAGTACACACACACACACACGTACACACAGCCCATTCCAAAACCCACACAATTCCCTGCTCCTATTCAAGTCTCCCTGTGGCCATGAGCTGCTGGCGAGATTAGGCCAGTGTCAATAAACAGGTGATTAAAAGCTTTGCCTTTATGCCCTCCTGCTGGGCGAAGAGAGGAGAGGCAGATTCGAAAACGAGGTATAGGTATTCCAAACAAGGATTTTGCGTCATGCCAAATGCCAAGAACACATTCAGGTCGATATCAATGCTGGTGTCAAAATTTTGTTCGGAAAAATGATATGGGCTGTGCATATCATGTGTGTATCGGTGTGTATTTTTCACCAAATTGAACGCGTCACATTGGCATTGGCGTGTATGTGATTTGTATGGTGCGTAGCTTCGTGAACTGCGTAACTTTAGCATAGGACTAGACTGGGTCAGGCCCGGTGCGATACGCGTCATGAAGCTAGGCGAGTTGTGAGTCGGGCATCGACTATGGTCGGGCTGGGAACACTACATGATCAGGTGGCTTGTTTTCGTAATAAAACACTGGTTTGTTTTTTCGTAATAAAGCTAACATGACATTGTTGTAAAAGAAGAGGTTTTAATATGTAGGCTACTATGGAAAACAAATAAGGAGCGCTGTCGTTAATGCTCCTGACTATGGCTTGAGGAGCGCGGTACGAGCGCCAGCGCGATCGCGCTCCTCAAAAATGAAGGCCTGACTAATGCACGAACTCACAACCATGTATTAATAGTTTTATAAAACAGGTCGGCAATATGATTATGAAGTCTATAAGAATGGTTACGAACCCCGTAGAAACGCCAAGAGTCACAGTCATGGAGGCTGCCATTTGCTTTCCTGGATGACATCACAGAAGCGCGCAGCCAACAAAAGTCATGCGCTAAAATGACAAACTACGCGATTCCATTGCGTTTTAAGTTTGCACGCACCAGAGGTACGCGTATGCGCAGCTCAGCCGTGGTCTAGAGCATTTTTGCCATATGTTATCAATTTTTTTTGGCACGGTCACATGGTGTTATTTGACCAATGAGGATGGCTACATCATTGAACCCGTTTTATAATGATCCCTATGAGTACAAGCGACAATTAGGTTATATGTAATGGTATATTATCTCGTCGTTGTTTAACATGTCATAGTAATGTATGAGATAAGAAAATGCATGCAGACATGTCTGTGTGTATATTTGTGTGAAAGTGAACTCCTGCTAATTTCTCTTTTGAATGGTTGATGCATGAAGAGGTATTTTCATCCACAGAATTTGGACAACCTTATATTTTAGGGAGGCAATTCATAGGATCAATTGTTCTTGTTTTGGAATTTGAAATTTCTGGTTTTGGGCATTAGGTCACAGGGTATAAAAATTTCCGGTTTGGGGCATTTGTACAAAGCGGATAAAAATTTCTGGTTTTGGGTGACAAGTTATTGCTATATAGGCATACACAAGTGGAGTCATTTGTATATAAATGTATTTATGAATTTTATTTTTGTAAATAATAAATGAAGCTTGATTTGGGGCATTAGGTCAAAGCAGATAAAAATTTCTGATTTGGGGCATTAAGGTCCCCAGAAATCCAAATGCAAGTTAATTTCTGTTGATGTGCGGGCATGCATACAACTCATATTTTGTTATTAAAACATCTAAAGATGTTTCATAGATTTTTGAATATTTTTTGAAATATTTTTCCCAACCTCTTAAGCTCCACCCTAAAAAAAAGCTCCAGATCTTATTCCTGAGATGACATCATCTGTCAATCATTAGTCAGCCATACTAACATTCTACAATACAGAGTGGAATGTAACTTCCCCCAGCTCAGCACATGCTCACAATAGAATTGCATGCTTTCAAACAATACCTCCTCATTACCCTTCTTTTCGTGGTGATGCTACAGCATGTCTGGCATAGCAACTCCTATGTAGGCATTGTATGGTCTATTAGAACAGATGGTTATCTCTGGCAAAGCTACATACCACTTTCTCTCCTTAGCTCACTAATGATTGACAGATGATGTCATCTCAGGAATAAGATCTGGAGCTATTTTTTGGGGTGGAGCTTAAGAGGTTGGAAAAAAATATTTCAAAAAATATTCAAAAATCTACGAAACATATTTAGATGTTTTAATAACAAAATATGAGTTGTATGCATCCCCGCACACCAACAGAAATCCAATTGCAAGTTGATTTCTGGTAACCTTTAGGCCATAAAAATGGATAAAAATTTCCAGTTTTGGGCACTTAGTCAAAGTGAATAAAAACAGGGTTGGCGATTTTTTTTTATTTAAATCAGATTTGTATGCCTCCGCCCACCCTATGTGGTGCCGGAGGCATTATGTTTTTGGGTCGTACGTCTGTCCCGTTTTCGTTCTTGCAATAACTTCAAAACCACTTTTTTTTTTATCAGTTTGTAACTTGGCCCATGTATGCATATGGGAGGGACGATGAACTGATTCGATTTTGGGGTCTCAAGGTCAAAGGTCATAGAGGTCGTTATATACATGAAAATGGTTCATTCTTGTGATAACTTGGGAACCATGTGGCGGATCAGCTTCTAATTTGGCCCATGTATTCATATGGGAGGGACGATGAACTGATTAGATTTTGGGGTCTCAAGGTCAAAGATCAAAGGTCATAGAGGTCATTATATACATAAAAATGGTTCGTTCTCGCAATAACTTCAGAACTGTTTGACAGATCAACCTCTAACTTGGCCCATGTATGCATATGCGAGGGACGATGAACTGATTAGTTAGGTGAAAGTTCAAAGTTCATAGAGGTCATTATGTACATAAAAATGGTTCGTGATGTATGGAGTCTAGGCCTACCTATTTTAGAATTTCAAGGGGACAGTGGTCTATTTGCTATAAAATATCTATTTCCTTGGTGTATTTGATGATTGTAAGTCATCAATGGTAAGTTTTTTATTTGAAAATGAAATGAAATAAATTTTCTGTCTCCTGTTCTTTTTCAGTGAAAAGATTTGTAATTTTGTTGGACCAATCCTTTTGAGAGTCTACATGTATGCCATACACTTCCAATCTGGTGATGGCGGGGGCATAAATTCAGACCGTGCGCGGTCGAAGATTCATCTAGTTTTGATTTAAATCGGATTTAATTTTTTTTTTTTATTTCATCAGAAATTATGTTCAATTAGAAAGAAATCGTAGCGTAATGATAGCATCAATCTTGATACCCCTAGCATTGTTCTTAACAGTTTACCTTGTAATTTAGCCTAGTTAAAAATATTACATAACCAATAACAATTTATGAAAAAATTTCCTCCAGAGGCACCAAATGTGTACATATATTTCAAATATGAAATTGCCTATAGAGAATTTTTATTCCATCATTTTTTCTTCATACATATCACTTATCAAGGTTAATTAAAATTGGTGCTTTAAGAAAATGAAATCTGTGTTTTACATGTGAATCACATGATTTTTATGTAATCAACTTTTTAAAAATTCTCTTGAAAAGAAGCAAAAATTGTCTTCCTATTTCAAATTCAAAATTGCCTTTGTGCCTCCACTCTAAAGGAGCGGGGACATTTTTTGGCTGTGCATTCAGAGTTCCATCCTTGAGTGCATCTGTCTGTTATATTTTTGTTATCACATTAACTTCAGGACCACTAGATTGGATTTTAATTGAACTTCGGTCAAGTAGGTACTCTTAGGCAGCAATGATCTGAACAGACTTCAGAGTTGTCAAGTAGGCATGTACTGTGATGCAAGGATAAACTGGTTAGATTTCAGAGTTAAAGTTATGAAGAGTTTCAGAGTTCCTTGCAAAAATGTTAATTAGTATTGTTACAAATTTCAACTGAGCAATTTAACTGCATCACAGGCAATATTTATGCCTCCACACTCCCATAACAGTTTAAGTTCTTTGTAACGGGCTAAAACCTTGCATCTAAATTTGAATGTCTCTTGTGTGATCAGCAATAACGACAATGCAGTAACAAGGTAAAATCAGACATGTACAAGGCCCTTACACTGTCACTTTTGAACTTCAAAGTCTAATCAGTTTATTGGTACATATTTGACCCAGGTATCATTAAAAACCAATCAGCAGCTCTAAAGTTCTAGCAGTGATAAGAAATAACATATGGACATGTATGCAAGTATACACTTGGACACCTGCATGGACAAACCACCAAAAACATGAAAATATGAAAACAAAGATGCCAATGGATTATAACAGTGCCCCTCCCCCACATCCAGCATACTTGAACAAATTTTAGTAATACTATCAACCCTGTTACCCAACCATAAATATGATTTATTTTCTTACATCTATTTTGACATAATATGGAAACATTTTCTCATAGTACAACATTGTCTGTGAAAGAGATTTAAATCAGTGAGTGATAAATGATGTGAATGAACGAAAATTAGAATATGATTTGGCCATGGACCTGTATTAGATGAATCATGAAAGTTAATTTGTAAGTAGTCTTTTCACCTTAAAGGTTAAACATTGTAAGTTCTCCTTGTAAGATTTCACATATAAAGTTAAATCTTGTTTGATAACAAAATGAAATCACATCAGAAACATTATTCTCAAAGCCTAAAGTTTTTGGAAGTGAAGTGAATTAGTGATAAACATTCGCAAAAATATCCGGGTTTATTCTCTTTTCCATTTAAGATTTGTCTGAACAGCAGGATTTTGTTGGGTTTGTATGGGTACAAATGGAATTGTGAAAGCATTTATCAACATTTGAAAAATCATTTTTAAAACCTTAAGCATTGTATATAATACACAAGTCTATGGGGATGATTTAAATCAGTGATTTAAAAAATAAAATATCGAGGCGATTTAAATCATGATTTAAATCAAAGCGTTTTAATCCGCCAACCCTGAATAAATATTTCCGGTTTTGGGCATTGAATCAAAGCGGATAAATATTTCTGGTTTTGGGCATTTGGTCAAAGTGGATAAAAATTTCCGGTTTTGGGCTTTTGGTCAAAGTGGATAAAAATTTCCAGTTTTAGGCATTGGGTCAAAACGGATAAAAATTTCCAGTTTGGGGCATTGGGTCAAAGAGATAAAAAATTCCAGTTTCGCAACATCGTTTTACCATTGAATAATGCAAATGGAAACATTTATTGTACATTTTAGTTTTATTATTGTATGTAATTCATTTTTTCATTATTTTTGTAAATAATGGGTATAACTGGATTTGTAGTTAATCATTAAATTGTTTTTTACAGTTTATTTGTGTGGGCAATACAAATAGTCTATTTTTCTCAGTATATATCATTTCATTTTATTTCTTGTATTTGATTGAGGTTGTGATTATAATGTGCATGATAATGACAGATGAATCAATTGAGAAGTAAGAATGAGTATTGCAATTATGATATACAGTACAAAGAGAGAGAGAGAGAGAGAGTTAGGACTTAGAATGAGATGTAAAAGAAATTTAGCAATGAATAGGCCCAAGTTTCTTTAGAGGCAATATATATTAAAGGCATTGAGTAACTTTGTGGAGGCTTGATTTAATAAATTGTTGAATATTGATATCTGTCTTGTATAATGATGTTCAGAATGATAAATAAATAGCCAGGCATAGAAAGGTTTTCAAATATATAATGCTATTATTAAGATATCTGCGACTGAATACTCCCATTTACGAAAGCGTATGGCCATACGCTTTAGTCTAACACTGAGTCAATGGGGAAAATGAGTCTGGCATTTTCCGGTCACTTGCATATGTTTACTTTTGTGAAGCACATGATGATTTTGAAGTGCTTTTTTCCACATGGGCTTCATTTTACACCATATTACATACACTGATAACATGTAAGGCCAGAAAGCTCAGATTTTATCAATCCTCCACAAAGTTACTCAATCACTTTAAGAGAGACATACTTAAGTGGCTTATCTCGAAAGGGTGCGGTGCGGTGGGGAGCGTTCAACGCACCCTTTCGAGAAAAGCCCCCCGCTTGTCTCGAAAGGGTGCGTTAAGAACGGAGTGGCGCGTTAACGCACCCTTTCAAGACAAGCGGGGGGGGGGGGGAATTTCTCGAAAGGGCGCGTTAACTGGTCTTCCTTATCAGTCGTTTACAATCGAATTTAAGGAATAGAAATTCCTATACCATTGACGTAAACTAGTCTTACACATCAGTCTTTCAAATTGAAATAATCAAAATTGAAGGTACAGATTGAAAATTAAATAAAACTCATTTTTACGTAGACTTCCAGATCAGTCGTTTATAATGAATTAAAGTAGTGAAAGTATTGACGCAAAATAAAAAAATTAAAGCAGTCAAATAATGTACTTAAATATTTAAAAATGTAAAGCACTTTACCTATAGTCTTGCATATCAGTCTTTTTTTTTAGTTAAAAATGAAAAATAATGATCCATATCTTTCTGTGTATGGAATTCATTTTTTATGTAAACTAGTCTAACTGCATAAGTTATTAAAAATGACATTATAAATAAAAATTAATTGCCATTTTTACTTCTTTAATTTTAATCTAGACACACGTTTATGTATTCTTTAAGTCTTACATTAAATTTCATTTGATAAAAGAGACAACTGAAGGAGAAAAACTAGGGGGTGCATATGCTGCCCTTTTTTTTATACCCCCGCCAAACGAAGTTTGAAGGGGGTATATAGGAATCAGTCGACGGTTGGGCGGTCGGGCGGGCGGTCGGTCGGTCCGTTGCAAATCTTGTGGATCAAACTACTTTCTCAGTTTTTGACCGAAAGTCATGAAATTTGGTACACACATTGGTCTTGGTGGGAAGATGTGCAAGACATATTTTCGGATGAGTCGGAATCTGCGTTGCCATGGTAACGGCATATTTATGACAGAAAATCAAGGAAACACATTGCGGATCGAACTGCTTCCTCAGTTTTTGACCGAAAGTCATGAAATTTGGTACACACATTGGTCTTGATGGGAAGATGTGCAAGACATATTTTGCAGATGAGTCGGAATCTGCGTTGCCATGGTAACGGCATATTTATGGCAGAAAATCAAGGAAACACCTTGCGGATCGAACTACTTCCTCAGTTTTGACCGAAAGTCATGAAATTTGGTACACACATTGCTGGAAAGATGTGTACAACATATTTTTGTGATGTGTCGGAAGCTGCGTTGCCATGGAAATGGCATATCTATGGCAGTACAGTAAATCAGGGAAAAATCTTGTGGATCGAACTACTTCCTCAGTTTTCGACCAAAAGTCAAGAAAGGCTGTTGTCACGGGGCGGGGGTATTAATCATCATCTTCAGTGATATTTCCTATTTTTTTTCTGAAAGGGTGCGTTGAACGCTCCCTAAATTCCATGTTCAGTTAGAAAATAGACCATATTTCGTTATTTTATTACAAACGACTGATGTGGAAGACTAGTTAAAGGCCCCTTTCGTAACGAAATCACCTGCAGTAATTCATTTCGTTACGAAATCACTTGCATACTGTGATTTTGTAACGAAAACACCTGCACTAATTGATTTCGTTACAAAATCACCTGCAGTAGTTCATTTCGTAATGAAATCACCTGCAGTTGATTCTGTAACAAAATCACTTGCAGTAGTTGATTTCATAACAAAATCACTTTCAGTAGTTGATTCTGTAACAAAATCACTTGCAGTAGTTGATCAAGATTGATTTCGTAACGAAATCACTTTGTGAACTTGATTTCGTTACAAAATCATTGATTTCGTAACACAATTAGTCATGCTACACTTGGCGCCCCATAGTAATTGTCCTCGGGGGGGGGGGGGGGGGGGTAATTTTCTGGGGGTAATATACCGGGGGTAATTGTCCTTGGCAGGTACTTTTCCGGGGGTGACAAAGACTTTTTGTCAAAGAAAAAACAAGCTCGAGTCTGGACACTATTAATAGAAAGTTCTCAGCTGAGATTATCTACCTGTAATACCTCACTGAATGGTTATCGATTTGAATTCATTTTCAGAATGGACTGTAAAACTGTACAATAGGTATATTTTGTAGGGATACATGATATCATCCTATTCATTCTACTTATTTTTTGTAATGCTAGCTCCTCCTTACATTTTTGACAGAACCCCTTTTTTCACTTGGATTGGTCCAATGAACTTTCTAGTGCAACACCCATATTTTTCCTGAATAGAACATTCCTATGATACGTGCTCTGAAATGGGTCAATAGGGTTTACGTGTATGAACAGAGAAGAGTTTTTACCCTAAAAAGTAAGATTTTTCAATCGTTTAGTTTGTGAATTTAGGGTGAAAAATGATTTACTTTTAATGTTTTCATTCAAAGGATATATTAGAGAGTATATTTTGTGTAGAAATTAATTGTGTAGGATGAAGAGAAGGTATGATAAAATGGTGATAAACATGCATGAAGGTTAAAGTCTGACTTTGCCTTTTTGGGGTGGCCAGACAGGGGGGAATGTACAGAATGGGTGGCACGGTAGGGGTTAAATGTGGATTGCATATCTGTCAGTACTTTCTTCAATCATTTCACATTCTGACTTACTCAAATCCATGGGTGTCTGAGAGAAGTTCCATGACAGCGGGTCCCCGCCATTCCGGGAACATGTTTGACAACAGGTAAAGTTAGAAGGTCAGAGTATCAGAGTATACGGTTGGATGATTATCTGTTCTTTCCATCGTAAAGTTACGTGTAATAATTAGGGTGTCCGAATGCGCCACGCAAAGTTCTGCCTTTTGCACTCGCGCACAGAAAACTAGCTACACAAAAACTGACACGCCTTTAAACATTTTGTTGCAGAATCATGCAGCACATTTTATTCAAAAAAATGACTAACAAATAAAAAAGCATGTATATTTTGAAACTTTTTCATATACTCACAGACTAATTTGAGTACAAGAAAGTGATTTTTGGGGTGATTGAAAAGCACCAATGCGTCCCGTTTTCGTTCAGCACCGCGATCTCTACACACACAAATCCAATGCGTCGTGTAGGGCCTCAAAAATGGTAACGGTTTTGGGGATAAAATTCAACTTTAAAGCACTTCTGACAAATGATCCCATTATCAAATTATCATATATGTGGTACCAAAAGAAAGAGAATTTTTCGCTCAATCAAAGCCGATAGAGGTCCATTAAATCACTACAACTACGTCAACGAGGCGTTTAAAAGAGATCTTGAAAGTCCCATATCTCACGCATCCGAATGTCAAACTCATGGACCCCTGACCCACTTTAGTATATCGATCATGCCAAATCCGATTATGACGCTCCTTTTTCGCTTATCCCTGCAGATCATGTTGCAAAATATACTTGAAAATACCCTTACCTACTCAGCGAAAATTATAGGTGGGGCTTACATGTAATTCATGACGCCATAGCTACGCGCGTGGGCCTTGGCGCGAAAAGGAAAGGTTGCAAGACCTTTGCCGCGTGTGCTGTGCGCGTTACCTATGCCGTTTTCAATGCAACACAGCTCATGACATCCCAATGAGAACATTCCAAGCCCATCGTATATTCACTCTTATCTGTTTTTGATTCTGTGTTATTAATTCTATTGATTATATGATTGAAATTACTGTATTGAACTTAAATATTTTATTATTGAAAAAAAAAACACGGAGAAGGTATAATTCATTCACATGAAGAGACGAAAAAAATATTACCAACAGTTGACAAACACACAGTCATGAATGAGGCTACACGATTTCGCCGATCGCATGGCCATCATGCATGCATATTTGTATTGCATGTATTAGTATGGTGCATGGTAAACAAAAAGTACACACGTTCGTTCATAACATGTGCGCAGCTAGCTCGCTACATACAATACACGTAGCTAGCTAGCTGCTCAGGTAAGGTCCGAAGCAACGAACGTAGAGGGCGTCAATACTTTGCAGTATTGCTATGAGGAAAGTTCACTTCGCTAAATTTCTGTGACCATCGTTTTCTCTCAGAGAGGTTTTTCACTGATTTTTATTATTTTATAAAGAGAAAAAAGATTAAAATGGTTATAAATTTATCATTTTACTTTACGATACAATAATATGTATTTGTGAGGTTGCTAACGTTTTCCTGCTATATTTCGCTGCTACTGCACTGTATTTCGATTTCGATCCACGTCCGACGGTCCATGTCCATACTATACTATATACTGTGTGCATGTATACCGTGTACATTATTGCTACATACATGTATACAGTTCTCTCTCTCGATCTGACCGCCTAAGTAGACTCAGAGTCAGAGCTCGACGATGGATCAATCAAGGGCTTACCGCTGAGAATGAAGACAAATTCTGAGAGGAAAAAATAAATACTTAGCTGCTCCAGTTTTGCATGGTAGGTCTATGCTGTAAGAGTAAGATTGCTGTCAGGGGTATCGACCCGTTTTTGGATTGGGGGGGGGGGGGGCAAAACAGCCTAATAGTACTCTATATGATTTTTTCAACGCCTCTTAATTACCAGCTTATCCACGGTTACGGGGGGGGGGGGGAGCCCAAAATGATATATTTGCCCTATCAATATTATTGGGGGGGGGGCAACTGCCATTGCATAATCGACGCCCCTGGTTGTTATTAGTACCTCAATACAATCTAGGTACACATATTTTTTTTTCACATAAACATACCAACTGAATTTTCTTGAGACTTTACTAATTTGGTTGCTTTTGAATAGCCTTGAAAATTTTATGTGTCCAACTTTTTTCCTCTTTAAATACTTTTGAGAATTCACACTTATTATTCCATTTCATATAAAGAGTTGATGCTAACTGTGTTAATAGGAAGCTCGAAGTTTCAGGGTTTTATTTTAATTCTAATTGTTGCTTGTTTAATTATCAAATACACAATGGATGCTATTTTCTCAAATTTCCTCTTTTCTTTCGACAGATATGGATTTCTACTTCAGCTCTTCTGTGAAATAGCCCCCTGCTTTGATCAACATGTATCTCTTCTGGGTCCGCTCGCTATTCAAAAGGACAGCTATTCATAGAAAACCACTATATTCATTTAACACACGTTATGAATAGCAGTTCTTATGAATAGTTATGAATAATGGTAATTTGTCTATTTAGAAGGACCGCTATTCATTTAGTCACGCATTATGAATAAGCGGTCCTTATGAATAGCGAGGTTACCCCATTTCTTCATATTAAAATCATATCTGGATTCAAGTATAATATGCATGTTGAGGTGTCGTGGTCTAGTGTATACGTCATCAGACTGTGGATCATATGGATCATATGGTTCACGGTTCGAATCCTGCCGCAGCGCTAATGGCAAAACAGTCATCTACATTTGTCACTCTCCACCCAGGTGAAGTAAATGGGTACCGGTTGGGAGAAATTGCTTAAATGCCTTAGCGCCTTTCATGGCGGCTCGGCTAAAGCTGCGGTAATTAAAGGGCAGAGAGTTGTGTAGTAGTTGCGCTATATAAATGGACATACATGTAATTTTTATAATTAGAATGACTGAACAGGAGTTTAAAGTTCTTCAATTATATCTTGACCATTTTACCCACCCCCTCCCCATTTCAAATGTTGTAGTCACATGCAGCCATTTTGTTATAGTAGCTCGTTATTGTGAGGTCTTCCTCTTCTGTGTGGCCTATATAGTTAGATTACAGGGCCCCTAAATGATATTAAGATAAGCACTGCCAGGGCCACTCCTTTATTAAATCTGCCCGCAGTGTATCACAAACTAATAATAATCTTATCTGATTCTATGAATTTATAAATTATTAAGTAAATTATTATTTTATTCATTATCTACTGAGAAAATCCATACTATTCAACACTTCATTTGACTTGAAACTATCTAATTAGATATCTATGTGTGTTCCTCCTGCCCCTTTTTTATAGTTAGATTTATAATAATAGTAACATGCAATATACATGTACCAACCTAAAAGGAGATGGATCATTTAAAGAGTTCTTACAACTGTCAAAATTATCTTTGTTTTTTAGGAGTAAAATTGTTGTCATTGGTGTGTGTTGAACAGAAATTAGATGGTCATTTATTTCTTATGTCATTTCTTCTTTGTAGGGGTGTAGTGGGTAAATAATCTTTAAATTGTAATTCAAATAATTTACTTCTTGGAAAGGGATTGAAATTAATAACGTATGATTCATTTAGATTGAAATTCTTTTTTTTTTAATGCATGTACATAATTTGTACTAAGAGAATATTATTTGACCTTGACAAGTCGGCTGTGATGGAACTATATTGTATTGTAGTATATGAAAAAAGTGTATGACTGCAGATGAATTATATAAATTATGTTGGATTTTTTAAAGGAGAAGAAGTAAACGTGTATTTAAGAAGTAAGACAATGTCTAAACTTCTCTAAAAACTGTCCTCATTTCTGCATGCAAGAAAATATTCATTAAAAAGTAAAAAAAAATATAAACGAATTTCTGAATCGACGTGTATAAACTATTGTACCTTAAATCTTGATTGTGAGAAAGATATACATGTAATTGAAAATTATTCTGTGAACATGATAAAGGTCCTTTCATATTATATCAATGAAATGAACCATATAGGGGAGGGGTGAATGAACCAGGACGTGTGATCAATGTGTATGAGATAGAGAGGGATGACAAAAAAAGATTAGAAAAGGCGAAACTGAAAAGATATGGTGAAAAGGAAAGAGAGAAGGGGCGGACCCAGGGGGTCACTTCCGGCCCCTGCCCCCCTCCCCCTTTGGAAGAAAAGTATGCATTTTGTGCCCCCCTTTTAGAATGAAGACCTTTTTTCTTTTCTTTTTTTTTTGTTGCTTGTCAGCAAATTATGGGGGGAAACTGGACCCCATAACCCCCATAACCCCCATCCCCGAGCAAATTTTGAAGGTCTGGCGAAATTTTGTTGTTGCTGACAAACGCCCCGCCGCCCCCCCCCCCCCCCCCCCGAGCGACTTTTCGAGAAGCTGGCGAGACCAACAAAATACGGGTCTACCTTCACAAACCTTCATTTGTGTGCCACCTCTTATACTCAATCCTGCATCCGCCCCTGGGTGAGGTCTGAATAGAAGTGGTGGCGATGTCAAATTAAATTTAGCTTAACCCCTCCTCTAAAAATAACAATGAAATAGGTTAATAAGTGAATATATACATACATAAATACACACCTAATATTAATAATATTGATTATTAATTAATTTAAAAAAAACTAAATATTTGAATAAATGAATAAAAAATAATACAAAAAATAAATCATGAATAACCAAAAATTAATGAATAGAATAATTTAAAACTTTTTAATAAAAGATAATATGAATTGAATTCATGTCGAAATTTCCAATTTCCAATTAAATTCCCTGCAGCAAGTATCACTGGTTTTGCCGTTGTTGTTCTTTTTTTTTTTTTTTTTTTTTTTTATGGATGTGTTTAGCCGTTATCATAAATTATGAAATATTCATACCCTGACAGCACAGCTATATATACGTCCTCGGGCACGTCCAGATGGTATGACGCTCGGTACCTTTCCCTCGCCTTGCCCAGCCGCTGACGCCAGCTAGACTGTATACCGTTAACAAGCTCAGCAGACGACGCATTCATTTGATACCGCATTTTGATGGATCAGCGAATGGATTTTATTTAATTTCAGCAGTAAGCCCGCAGCGGGAGAGAGGTTACCCCTATCCCGAAATGCATTGCTAGTGGTCACAAAATCAGCTTGCCGAAAACGTCATGAATTTAGCACACTGGTACATTCACTGATCACAAAGGTGCCTATTTACGATAAGATTATAGATTATAGAAATAAAATTTACACGGTATCATGAATAGAATAATGTTTCAAATAATGTATTCTTGCATTATATATTTTTTTGAAATCTGCATCATAGTATCTCTTTTTGTCTTCATGTCGCTATCAATCCGTCATTGTATTACTTCGATTTATGGTTTTGTTGGCATGCCTACCAAAATGTGCGCGCACTTCAACTGCATGCGCGTAAGAATGAACCTTCCTCATAGCAATACTACAAAGTATTGACGCCCTCTACGTTCGTTGGTCCGAAGCATATGCCATTGAGCTCACATCACCTCGAATAATTAATATGATATGTCACAAAAACAAATGAAGGTTTGGCTGCTTTAGGCAAGGTTTAAGTTCTCCCAAAAAGGCATAAGAATAGAAATATCGGTTTATTGTCCTTAAAACTCTTTTGGAATCTTATTGAAATAATAATACGTTCATTATTTTTTTTTTATAAACAAGCAGCTACATGGACGTTTATCATGTGACAAGATCGTGCCTGTGACTGTGTGTTATGTGTGGTCTCGAGAAATAAATCACCGATTGAATGACTGTGACTGTGTGCATATGTGAGAGCGTTCAGCTGAGGGTTAGACAATCTCATATACAGACAAAATATTATTAGATAATCCATATTCAGTCGGACATATTCAGGTAAGTTTGATTTTTCCATTTTACCAGGTGGAGACAAGCGCAGCCGCTGCAACTTCTTATTCTGCAGCATTACCCAACGTAGACCGAAAATTCTGTCTCTCGTTCGTTAGCTCTTCACTTAGAGACAGAAACGCTCCATTCACTCGCCTGTGCAAACCGAATACACATTGACTTACACACTATACAGTTTGAATGCAGCGTAAGATTTTCAAACCGAGAACAACTTGGACCCTGAATTACCTGAAAAAGGAGCATGAAAAGGAATAAAACAATAAAATTGGTAAGTTGAACATGTTCGTTTAAGTATAGAGCCTAGGCCTAATCTATTTAATTTACACAAATATTGTTAAAATGTGAATAATACGATTTTGAAAAACGACATGCCTACTGTCAAGCGGCTGACAGTGAGTTTGCACAGGCGAGTGAATGGAGCGTTTCTGTCTCTAAGTGAAGGGCCGACCCTATCCAAATAAGAGGCTAACGAACGAGAGACAGAAAATTTCGGTCTAGACCCAACGCAGTTCGCTAGCGCTAGATCTAGCTAACATGAAGCTAGAAGTAGAAGCACGCCGGCCTTGGCCCATCGAGAATGTGGGGCTTTCCGCAGAGCTGGCGCCCAGCGAGGTCTGCCATAGACAATACACGCAATTTCACCATAGTCGCGCGCTCTCTCCGGCTCTCTCCGAGGAACGAAAATATTAGAATCAGTGACCCAAAAACGTACGCGTACGGGTCCGCGGGGTCACAAGAACGTGATTAGCCTATCAAGCGCTATTCTTCGCAACGCGCGCCTACTGAGGGTTCAGATTCAGATTCAGATTTATTCAAAACCAAACGAATCAAATATATGAGAATACAATATGGAACAATGGTATAAATGACATCGTTATTTGATTGAAAGGTTTTAGGACCCTATGAGAAGCAACGCTTGTAGGTGGGGCCCCTTTATGGCAAGATAATAATACAGAATACTTAATGACAACACCAAATACAACATATATACATGGTATGAAGACTAATCTACGGAGCATAACATAATACAATGACTACTCACCACAAACACACACACCCCACACACACACACACCCTCACACACCCAGACACACAGTAGGTCACATGGGCAAAATTTGTTTATGCATTGATTATAGGGAAATTCACCCTAATCTATCAATTTAGATAACCTTTTAAACATGGAGAGAGTTGTAAAGTTCCTAATATTAATAGGTAAGTTGTTCCACTCCTTAATACAGGATATATATGGAAAGAAGTCAGAGTGACATTTGTTCTTGCAGAGGGCTGATGGATATGGTTCCTTCGACGTGTATTATAATCATGAAATTGTGAGTTCTGCTGGAATAAATCTTTGAATGTACATTCATGAGGCATTGATTGCAGCTTAAAGATGAACAATAAGCAATTAAAAGTTACAAGTTCATCCAATGGTAGCATTTTCAATTTAAGAAACAATGGAAAACTTGGTTGCCTAAAATGAGAATTGGTGATAGACCGTATAACCCTTTTCTGCAATGCTCTTAGCTTGTCAAGATAAGATTTAAAAGTATGCCCCCAGGCAACATTACAGTATGTCAAATAAGGTAAAAATAAGGTATTATATAGTGTTATTAATACTCTTTCTGGTAGAATGAATTTTAATCTAAAAATCACCCCAGCACTTCTGGATAATTTTGTGTGGACACTACTTAAATGGCATTTCCATGATAAATTCTCATCAATAATTAAACCTAAGAATTGAACATTTTCACTAAGAGCAACTTCATGGCCTCCAACATTAATAAAGGGTAATCTGTCTGGAAGCTTTTTTCCTCTTGACGGAACATGCATGACACACTTGGTCTTTTGGACATTTAAGAATAATTTATTACAACAGAACCCAATATAAAGCTTTTTAATTTCTTCATTTGCAATACATCCTCAGCCTCATGACCTGCCATAATTAGACTTGTATCATCTGCAAATAATGAATAAGCGAATAATTTTGACGAGCATACTATATCATTGATATAAATTAGGAATAGCATGGGGCCAAGTACAGAGCCCTGAGGTACGCCATATTTAATAGAAGCAGGATTAGAATTGATATCATCCACCACGACAAACTGAGTCCTATTATTTAAATAACTACAAAACCAGGATAGTGCTACACCACGTATTCCATAATATTCAAGTTTTTTAATTAGGATGTTGTGGTCAATGGTATCAAAAGCCTTAGATAAATCTAAGAAAATTCCAATACAATACTTATTAGCATTAATAGATTGAATAATATTACTTAATAAATTAAAAACACCTATTTGTGTTGAAAAATACTTACGGAATCCACATTGTTGTGGTATTAAAATATTCTTTTTGTCTAAAAAAGCACTCAGGCGTTTATAAACTATTTTTTCAAGAATTTTTGAAAAGATTGGGAGCAGTGCTATCGGCCTATAATTAATTACACTTTTCCGGTCGGACTTCTTATATACTGGCACGACTTTTGCAACTTTAAGCTTTTCTGGAACAACACCTTGAGATAAGGACATATTAAAAACTTTACATAAAGGATCAATAAACAATTGAATACATTCTTTAACAATTCTTGGAGAAATATCGTCGGAACCACTAGACTTTGACGGTTTTAGCGCTAATACAATATCTATAATCTCAGTATTAGTAGTCGATTTTAAAAACATAGATGAGCTATCATCACGAGGTTTAAAAAAAATCACAAAAAGACTGATCTACTTGAGGAATATCCATGTTAATTTTATCAGGTAACTCAATAAAATATTTATTAAAAATCAGCCTTGTCTGATGCAGATGACACTTCAACTCCATTAAAATTCATCAGTTGTGGAAGAGGTTGTCTACTAGATCGGCCAAGCAGAATATTAATATGAGACCAAGTTTTTCGAATATCACCTTTAACACTGTCGAACAGCTCGTTATAGTAGTTTTGCTTAGCTTTGCGCAGAACATTAACCAATACATTTTTATAACCAGTATATTTTTTTTTACTTGCAGCTGTTGGTCTCTTAATATAATTTTTATAGAGAGTATTTTTATGATTTATTGATTTTAATAAGCCATTTTTTACCCACTGCTTTTTAGATTTACTCTTTATTGACACTTCAACAATCGGGAAACACAAATTATAAAGTTCCAAAAATGTGGATATAAAACAATCATATGAGTCATTGACATCTGTCAGTGAAGAGATAGACTGCCAGTCAGTGTCCATCAAGCATTGCTTAAACATTAATATTTTATCATCACTCATTAGCCGCCTACAGAATTTCCTCTTTCCATTTACAAAGCTGACTGGAGACCTTTTTTACACAAAATATGGGCATATGATCAGAAATATCTGAACATATTATACCAGAACTAAATTCATTTTGAATACAGTTGGTAAAAATAGTATCAATTAATGTTGCACTGTTTTCAGTGACACGTGTTGGTTTTGTTATAAGAGAAAATAATCCAAATGAGTACATAAAATCAACAAAATCTTTTACATTGGCGTCATTATCATAATTCAATAAATTTATATTATAATCACCCATTAAATATATCTCTTTATTTTCTCTGCTTAATACTTGTAACTCATCCTCAAAATTACTGACGAAGGTTACAATATCATTATTTGGAGCTCTGTATACACATCCAATAATAATAGGTTTATCAAAAGTAACTAATTCAACAAAGACAATTTCATATCCCAAATTTGACCCTGATAAATCATCACGATATTTAAATTCCAAACCATCCTTGATATACAATCCTGCCCCACCTGCGTTCCTATCCGTTCTACATGAATGGACTAAAGAATAACCTGGTATTTGAAATAATTTAGTGTCAGTTGAGGTTTTGAACCGGAAACCCCTATAAGAGAAAACTTATGTTTTAAATTAGACAACAAATATAACAAATCCTCAAATTTTTTACATAAACTTCTAGCATTAACATGTAACAAGTCAAAATTATCTGATCGGTTATATTCAAAAGGCAGACAATCAACATATGTACAATCTCTCAGCTATATGCTAATATTATCTTCATCATCATTATCCATTGTTATCCACTGAGGTAAAAAATACCAAAAACAATTCCGACATTGTTATGGTATTGGGTTGCCAATTTGGGGCAGAAAAGTGGCCAAACTTTGTTTGGCTATTATTCAGCATAAAAATGAAATTACCCATTGAAATTTTAAATCCCGGGTCATTTACTTTTTTTCCTTTGAAATGAATCTAAATATTTAGTCCAATTCTACTCTATTCAAAAGATAATATTTCCCTCCGGACACCTTACGTGTATTGTAAAATCGCCCACGCACATACGTCCATACGCGTCAGTCGCCATTTTGTAAGTGTAGATTTCCGATTATGTTTTCATCAAACAGTGATCTTATATTTGTTCTATATTCTTCGTAGGGTAAGGACTTTACGTTTAGGATTGGCGTTAATTATATATTTTTTATCATCTGTTCATGTCAGGAATTATAGTGTTACAAATTGACTCGGGGTAGTTGCCGTCTGAGCTTAACTGTATTACCCCCCAAAACCCTCGTCTTCAATATGAATACGATTCAGTTAAGAACACAAATGAAATGTAAGTGCAACTCGAAATTGAAACACAAATGATCTGTTTTGTGGTCCGTATAACACACAACCTAGTCCGACCTATCAGACCCTGACGCTGCCCTTGCGATCGGACTACGTACAACCATGCCGTGCGAGAGTAAAACATTGAAAAAATACAAATTAAAACTCACGTTCTGTTTCCAGTTATGTTCTTGAAGAAATACTTCACTTCTCTTAGCATGTATTTTGTGGGAAAGCTGGCTTTAAGCCATTTTAGGCCAGATTTTGGATGAGTCGATCAAGCAGCGCAAATAAACCAGAAATTGACACATCGGATTTGTGATTGCGAAATGAATATTCCTCTTTATTGGGAATCGAGGCTGAACATAGCCGACCAACAACATGAACATTAAACTCGCCGCCGAAGGGTACTAACTAATCTCAAAAACTCTGACACCCTGTGCGATGCAGCTCGGACAACGTTTCCCACAAGCTTAAAGGAGAATTAACCCTGCTTACAAATTTACTTATATTGGAAGGTGTAGTATATTCCTACTTGTTGGCCTAAATCATTTTCTGATAAGATATCAGAAAAGGGTATAAATAAAGATATTCCAACACCCGGTATCGTCCTACATGGGGGCTGCCATTTTCTTGCTGATTAGGAGTTGTACATGAACCATTGAGAAATGTTCCAGTCAGGAAGATATTTTGAGTCCAAAACCTAAATTGTTTTTCTTCATTACCTAAAATCCCGTGTGTGACGAAAAATATAATGTGTGTGTTTACATGTATTATAAGAATTAAATCTTTATAATGATACTTTTAAATTGTCTGGTTTTGCTTAACAAAAATCTATTTTCTTGGGTTTGCCAAACAGAGCAGAACATAATATATGCAGCATGCATTCTGACTTTTCAAGTCCATTATCCGAAAGCAGGTGAATGCATAGTTTGCCGCTATAGATGCTCAGGGAAGAAGCATCCATAAAATTTGAATTAATTTGCTCTGTCCCATACGTCCAGTATCGAGAAAATAGATTTCTATTAAGCGAATATCGATTTTCAACAGAAATATATAAGGAAATCTTCAGTTTAAAAATAAATTGACATATCTATTCTATATTTTTAGTCTCAAATGGGTTTTTAGTTTTGAAAGGGGCAATTGGGCATTTGGATTAAGAAAATCTTCTTGTACACATAAACAAAATGGCAGCCCCCATGTGCTGCTAGCAGACAATACATATTGCTAGCAGATGATAAATTTTGCTCAGAAAATCTTGATTCGTATCGATCTGGTGTATTTTGACGCGAAACCATATGGTCTAACAAGTAGAAATAAAAAACACCTTTGAACACTATCGTCTTTATTGCTTGAGATTAATTCTCCTTTAAAGAGAAGGCACACACGTTCAGAATGGGATTATCTATTAGATACCCATGGAATTAAACCATTACTTTGATTAAATAAAACATTAAAAAATCAAATACGAATTGCTTTTACCCGGACCCCCCCCCCCCCCCCTCAATTTCCTAACAACTATTGTTTACTGCCAAGATAATGACAAGCACTTAAAGAGGCCGACCAAAATGACAATGGCGGATTCTCATTAATATTCATGAGAATACAAACTATGAATATGTATATACGCATGCGCAGATAAGCTTGCGCTTAAATTTTTCGGATATATGACCTTTATTTCCGCTGAATTTAGTGTATAGTGAGCGCAGTTACATAGGTAAGGCGAAGGGCATTAGTAATTGGAAGACCGTGGGTTCGATTCTCTGGACATATTTTTTTTTTTGAGGGGGAGGGGACGCGGGATAACATGGATCTTCTCTTTTTTCCCCCGATTTTTTCTCCCTGCTCATTAAAAAAAAAGGTTGTTGAAACATAGAAAGTATCGGATGTGATTCGAGTACAATGAATAATTATGTTTCTAAAATGATTTCCTTGATATTATTTTGAACATTTTTACCCGTTGCTGAGTGGATATATTCAAATTACAACCTCAATCTCCCATTGACTATTTCACATTGTATCGTGAAGTTTTAACATGCTTTGCAGTTGGGTATAAAGGGATGTCATTTTGGTTGGCCTCCTGTGTTTTCCCACTTGATATCTCGTATAATAAATACTCTCATGTTCTATTATTTTCATGATTTGTACTCATTTCATCAGTGGTAATATTCAAATTAGAACCGCAATCTCCATTGACTTTTTTTAAAATGCAACGTGAAGTTTTAACATGCTTTGCAGTTGGGTATAGTGGGATGTCATTTTGGTTGGCCTCCTGCGTCATTTTGGTTGGCCTCCTGTGTTTTCCCACTTGATATCGCGTATAATAAATACTCTCATGTTCTATTATTTTCATCATTTTTACTCATTTAATAAGTGGATATATTCAAATTACAACCTCAATCTCCCACTGACTATTTCACATTGTATCGTGAAGTGTTAACATGCTTTGCAGTTGTGTATAAAGGGATGTCATTTTGGTTGGCCTCCTGTGTTTTCCTACTTGATATCGCGTATAATAAATACTCTCATGTTCTATTATTTTCATCATTTTTACTCGTTTCATAAGTGGATATATTCAAATTACAACCTCAATCTCACATTGACTGTTTTACAATGTAACGCGAAGTGTTAACATGCTTTGCAGTTGGGTATAATGGGATGTCATTTTGGTTGGCCTCCTGTGTTTTCCCACTTGATATCGCGTATAATAAATACTCTCATGTTCTATTATTTTCATCATTTTTAATCGTTTCATAAGTGGTAATATTCAAATTAGAACCGCAATCTCCCATTGACTGTTTTACAATGCAACGTGAAGTTTTAACATGCTTTGCAGTTGGGTATAGTGGGATGTCATTTTGGTTGGCCTCCTGCGTCATTTTGGTTGGCCTCCTGTGTTTTCCCACTTGATATCGCGTATAATAAATACTCTCATGTTCTATTATTTTCATGATTTGTACTCATTTAATAAGTGGATATATTCAAATTGCAACCTCAATCTCCCACTGACTATTTCACATTGTATCGTGAAGTGTTAACATGCTTTGCAGTTGTGTATAAAGGGATGTCATTTTGGTTGGCCTCCTGCGTCATTTTGGTTGGCCTCCTGTGTTTTCCCACTTGATATCGCGTATAATAAATACTCTCATGTTCTATTATTTTCATCATTTTTAATCGTTTCATAAGTGGATATATTCAAATTACAACCTCAATCTCCCATTGACTATTTCACATTGTATCGTGAAATGTTAACATGCTTTGCAGTTGGGTATAATGGGATGTCATTTTGGTTGGCCTCCTCACTGTTTTCCCACTTGATCCCGCGTATAATAAATACTCTCATGTTCTATTATTTTCATCATTTTTAATCGTTTCATAAGTGGATATATTAAAATTAACCTCAATCTCCCATTGACTATTTCACATTGTATCGTGAAGTGTTAACATGCTTTGCAGTTGTGTATAAAGGGATGTCATTTTGGTTGGCCTCCTGCGTCATTTTGGTTGGCCTCCTGTGTTTTCCCACTTGATATCGCGTATAATAAATACTCTCATGTTCTATTATTTTCATGATTTGTACTCATTTAATAAGTGGATATATTCAAATTGCAACCTCAATCTCCCATTGACTATTTCACATTGTATCGTGAAGTGTTAACATGCTTTGCAGTTGTGTATAAAGGGATGTCATTTTGGTTGGCCTCCTGCGTCATTTTGGTTGGCCTCCTGTGTTTTCCCACTTGATATCGCGTATAATAAATACCCTCATGTTCTATTATTTTCATAATTTTTACGCGTTTGATAAGTGGATATATTCAAATTACAACCTCAATCTCCCATTGACTATTTCACATTGTATCGTGAAATGTTAACATGCTTTGCAGTTGGGTATAATGGGATGTCATTTTGGTTGGCCTCCTCACTGTTTTCCCACTTGATCCCGCGTATAATAAATACTCTCATGTTCTATTATTTTCATCATTTTTACTAGTTTCATAAGTGGATATATTAAAATTAACCTCAATCTCCCACTGACTATTTCACATTGTATCGTGAAGTGTTAACATGCTTTGCAGTTGTGTATAAAGGGATGTCATTTTGGTTGGCCTCCTGCGTCATTTTGGTTGGCCTCCTGTGTTTTCCTACTTGATATCGCGTATAATAAATACTCTCATGTTCTATTATTTTCATGATTTGTACTCATTTAATAAGTGGATATATTCAAATTACAACCTCAATCTCCCATTGACTATTTCACATTGTATCGTGAAGTGTTAACATGCTTTGCAGTTGTGTATAAAGGGATGTCATTTTGGTTGGCCTCCTGTGTTTTCCTACTTGATATCGCGTATAATAAATACTCTCATGTTCTATTATTTTCATCATTTTTACTCGTTTCATAAGTGGATATATTCAAATTACAACCTCAATCTCACATTGACTGTTTTACAATGTAATGCGAAGTGTTAACATGCTTTGCAGTTGGGTATAATGGGATGTCATTTTGGTTGGCCTCCTGTGTTTTCCCACTTGATCTCGCGTATAATAAATACTCTCATGTTCTATTATTTTCATCATTTTTAATCGTTTCATAAGTGGATATATTCAAATTACAACCTCAATCTCCCATTGACTATTTCACATTGTATCGTGAAGTGTTAACATGCTTTGCAGTTGTGTATAAAGGGATGTCATTTTAGTTGGCCTCCTGTGTTTTCCCACTTGATATCGCGTATAATAAATACTCTCATGTTTTATTATTTTCATGATTTGTACTCATTTAATAAGTGGATATATTCAAATTGCAACCTCAATCTCCCACTGACTATTTCACATTGTATCGTGAAGTGTTAACATGCTTTGCAGTTGTGTATAAAGGGATGTCATTTTGGTTGGCCTCCTGTGTTTTCCCACTTGATATCGCGTATAATAAATACTCTCATGTTCTATTATTTTCATAATTTTTAGGCGTTTGATAAGGGGATATATTCAAATTACAACCTCAATCTCCCATTGATTATTTCACATTGTATCGTGAAATGTTAACATGCTTTGCAGTTGGGTATAATGGGATGTCATTTTGGTTGGCCTCCTCAGTGTTTTCCCACTTGATCCCGCGTATAATAAATACTCTCATGTTCTATTATTTTCATCATTTTTACTAGTTTGATAAGTGGATATATTCAAATTACAACCTCAATCTCCCATTGACTATTTCACATTGTATCGTGAAGTGTTAACATGCTTTGCAGTTGTGTATAAAGGGATGTCATTTTGGTTAGCCTCCTTTGTTTTCCTATTACAGCTCTTATAATAAATGCTTTTATGATCTATTACTAAGTATTTTGTTCATTTTTACTCGTTTTATATGTTGAAACATTCAAATTAGAACTTCAATCTCCCATTGACTGATTTGCAATGTAGCGTGAAGTTTTAACATGCTTTGAAGTTGTGTGTAATGGGATGTCATTTTGGTTGGCCTCGTGTGCTTTCCCACTTGATATCGCGTGTATAATAAATACTCTCATGTTCTATTATTTTCATCATTTTTAATCGTTTCATAAGTGGATATATTCAAATTACAACCTCAATCTCCCATTGACTATTTCACATTGTATCGTGAAGTGTTAACATGCTTTGCAGTTGTGTATAAAGGGATGTCATTTTGGTTGGCCTCCTGTGTTTTCCCACTTGATATCGCGTATAATAAATACTCTCATGTTTTATTATTTTCATGATTTGTACTCATTTAATAAGTGGATATATTCAAATTGCAACCTCAATCTCCCACTGACTATTTCACATTGTATCGTGAAGTGTTAACATGCTTTGCAGTTGTGTATAAAGGGATGTCATTTTGGTTGGCCTCCTGTGTTTTCCTACTTGATATCGCGTATAATAAATACCCTCATGTTCTATTATTTTCATAATTTTTAGGCCTTTGATAAGGGGATATATTCAAATTACAACCTCAATCTCCCATTGATTATTTCACATTGTATCGTGAAATGTTAACATGCTTTGCAGTTGGGTATAATGGGATGTCATTTTGGTTGGCCTCCTCAGTGTTTTCCCACTTGATCCCGCGTATAATAAATACTCTCATGTTCTATTATTTTCATCATTTTTACTCGTTTGATAAGTGGATATATTCAAATTACAACCTCAATCTCCCATTGACTATTTCACATTGTATCGTGAAGTGTTAACATGCTTTGCAGTTGTGTATAAAGGGATGTCATTTTGGTTAGCCTCCTTTATTTTCCTATTACAGCTCTTATAATAAATGCTTTTATGATCTATTACTAAGTATTTTGTTCAATTTTACTCGTTTTATATGTTGAAACATTCAAATTAGAACTTCAATCTCCCATTGACTGATTTGCAATGTAGCGTGAAGTTTTAACATGCTTTGCAGTTGTGTGTAATGGGATGTCATTTTGGTTGGCCTCCTGTGTTTTCCTACTTGATATCGCGTATAATAAATACCCTCATTTTCTATTATTGTATCCCCCGGCAGTATGCTGGAGGATACTTTGGATTCAGCAGCGTTTCGCCGCCGCCGCCGCCGCCGCCGCCGCGTCACATTCTTGTGTGCGCTCTAGCGGTCACATTTCTCGACGAATTTCTTTCAGACTTCCTGTGGACGTGTATCTTGGTAAAATCTGGACCCCTATAGTTTCTGGTGATGCTGCCCCCAGTGTTCCGTCTTTTATAGGGTAAAAGGCCATATTTTGGGGGATAGTTTGTGTGCGCTCTAGCGGTCACATTTCTCGACGGATTTTGTTCAAATTTTGTATGAAGGTGTCTCTTGGTAAAATCTGGAACCCTATAGATTTTGGTGATGCTGCCCCCAGTGTTCCGTCTTTTATAGGGTCAAAGGTCATATTTTGATAGATATCTTGTGTGTACTCTTGTGTGCGCTCTGGCGGTCACATTTCTCAACGGATTTCGTTTAAATTTTGCATGAAGGTATCTCTTGGTGTAATTTAAAAACCTATAGTGTTTGGTGATGCTGCCACCAGTGTTCCGTCTTTTATAGGGTCAAAGGTTATACTTCAGGGCATGGCGTGAGTGCACTCTGCAGGCCACATTTCTCAACGGATTTTGTTCAAATTTTGTATGGAGATGTATCTTGGTATAATCTACACATGTTTAATTTTTGGTGATGCTGCCCTCATTGTTCCGTCCTTTATAGGGTCAAAGGTCATTTTTCCATTTCTTGCACTCTTACTTCTGCATTTCTTGACGGATTTCGTTCAAATTTTGCATGAAGGTGTCCCTTGGTGTAATCTAAAAATCTGTACTTTTTGGTGATGCTGCCACCAGTGTCCCGTCTTTTATAGGGTCAAAGGTCATACTTCAAGGGATGGCGTGAGTTCACTCTGCAGGCCACATTTCTTGATGGATTTCTTTCAAATTTTGTATGGACATGTATCTTGGTATAATCTACACATCTTTACTGTTTGGTGATGCTGCCCTCATTGTTCCGTCCTTTATAGGGTCAAAGCTCATTTGTCCCTTTTGTGCACTCTTACTTCTGCATTTCTTTACGGATTTCATTCAAATTTTGTATGGAGATGTATCTTGGTATAATCTACACATATTTAATTTTTGGTGATGCTGCCCTCATTGTTCCGTCCTTTATATAGGGTCAAAGGTCATTTTTCCATTTCTTGCACTCTTCTGCATTTCTTGACGGATTTCGTTCAAATTTTGCATGAAGGTGTCTCTTGGTGTAATCTAAAAACCTATAGTTTTTGGTGATGCTGCCACCAGTGTCCCGTCTTTTATAGAGTCAAAGGTCATACTTCAGGGCATGGCGTGAGTGCACTCTGCAGGCCACATTTCTTGATGGATTTCTTTCAAATTTTGTATGGAGATGTATCTTGGTATAATCTACACATCTTTACTGTTTGGTGATGCTGCCCTCATTGTTCCGTCCTTTATAGGGTCAAAGCTCATTTGTCCCTTTTGTGCACTCTTACTTCTGCATTTCTTGACGGATTTCATTCAAATTTTGTATGGAGATGTATCTTGGTATAATCTACCCATATTTAATTTTTGGTGATGCTGCCCTCATTGTTCCGTCCTTTATAGGGTCAAAGGTCATTTTTCCATTTCTTGCACTCTTACTTCTGCATTTCTTGACGGATTTCGTTCAAATTTTGCATGAAGGTGTCTCTTGGTGTAATCTAAAAACCTATAGTTTTTGGTGATGCTGCCACCAGTGTTCCGTCTTTTATAGGGTCAAAGGTCATACTTTAGGGCATGGCGTGAGTGCACTCTGCAGGCCACATTTCTTGATGGATTTCTATCAAATTTTGTATGGAGATGTATCTTGGTATATCTCTCAACACATTTCTTTCAAATTTTATATGAAGATGTGTCTTAGTGAAACCTACACATCTTATTTCTACACCATCCTTTTGTTTGAGGGAGGGGATGGGGGAGGGTCTTTGTCCCTCCTTCAAATTGCTGCCAGTGCCGGGGGATACATTTAGCATTGCGCGGCCCCAGCAATGCACATTTCTAGTTTTCATAATTTTTACGCGTTTGATAAGTGGATATATTCAAATTACAACCTCAATCTCCCATTGACTATTTCACATTGTATCGTGAAGTGTTAACATGCTTTGCAGTTGTGTGTAATGGGATGTCATTTTGGTTGGCCTCCTGTGTTTTCCTACTTGATATCGCGTATAATAAATACTCTCATGTTCTATTATTTTCATCATTTTTACTCGTTTGATAAGTGGATATATTCAAATTACAACCTCAATCTCCCATTGACTATTTCACATTGTATCGTGAAGTGTTAACATGCTTTGCAGTTGTGTATAAAGGGATGTCATTTTGGTTGGCCTCCTGTGTCATTTTGGTTAGCCTCCTTTGTTTTCCTATTACAGCTCTTATAATAAATGCTTTTATGATCTATTACTAAGTATTTTGTTCATTTTTACTCGTTTTATATGTTGAAACATTCAAATTAGAACTTCAGTCTCCCATTGACTGATTTGCAATGTAGCGTGAAGTTTTAACATGCTTTGCAGTTGTGTGTAATGGGATGTCATTTTGGTTGGCCTCCTGTGTCATTTTGGTTGGCCTCCTGTGTTTTCCCACTTGATATCTCGATAAATACTATCATGTTCTATTATTTTCATCAGTACCCCCCCCCCGGACAAGTACCCCAGACAACTGCTCCTATGACAACCGCCCTCTAGGACAACTACCCCGGACAACTACCCCCAGACAGCTACCCCCTAGGACAACCACCCCCGGACAACTACCCCCCCCCCCCCCCCAGACAACTACCCCTAGAGCAACCACCCTCTAGGACAATTAACTACCCTCAGGACAACTACCCTAGGAAAACCACCCTCTAGAAAAGGTACACCAAATTGGACTTGCATCACAATGAACAGGATTGTGCCCTAGGGGGTAGTTGTCTCGGGGTAGTTGTCCGGGGGTAGTTGACCTAGAGGGTGGTTGCCCTAGGAGATAGTTGTCTAGGGGGGTAGTTGTCCTAGGGTTAGTTATCCTAGAGTCAGGGGTGTCGATCCGTGATGGGGGGGGGGGGGATGAATAGTCTAGTTCTGGACTCTTTTTATTGATTTTTTTATTCGCCGACTATACGCGATAAGCCGAGTGATGGCGCGATCCCGAGAACCTGCTGGCACCGAAAAAAAAAGAGTCCAGTGCAATTGCTCCACGCTGACGTCTTTCCCTGAGATTTTTCAGGGAGAGCAATTAAAATTGGCCGCGCCTCCCAGCTAAAGCGCTAGTCTTTGCTTGACATCATTTTGAAGTAGTAATGGGGAAATCTGGTATGATCTAGTGATGAAATGATTTTATATTCCTTAAGGAGGTGCTATGTTGCATCAAAATTAATCTCTAAATTCAAATTTGATGAATGATGACCATTAAAACTTCCTCTTTTAACATCGTTTTCGCTAAAGATACAATAAGGTTTGTAGCTATAAACTACTGTGTCATATGCATGCATAGCGTGTTAATAATACGTAGGTCCGTGTGTGTGTAGGCCTAGCGTATTTAAAGGAGAATTAAGCTCAAAAATAAAGACAATAGTGTTCAAAGGTGTTATTTATTCCTACTTGTTAGACTATATGGCTTCGCGTCAAAATACACCAGATCGATACGAATCAAGATTTTCTGAGCAAAATTTATCATCTGCTATCAATATGTATCGTCTGCTAGCAGCACATGGGGCTGCCATTTTGTTTATGTGTACAAGAAGATTTTCTTAATCCAAATGCTCAATTGCGTTTTTCAAAATTAAAAACCCATTTGAGATTAAAAATATAGAATAGATATGTCAATTTATTTTCAAACTGAAGATTTCCTTATATATTTCTGTTGAAAATCGATATTCGCTTAAAAGAAATCTATTTTCTCGATACTGGACGTATGGGAACGAGCAAATTAATTCAAATTTTATGGATGCTTCTTCCCTGAGCATCTATAGCGGCAAACTATGCATTCACCTCCTTTCGGATAATGGACTTGAAAAGTCAGAATGCATGCTGCATATGATTGATTGATTGATTGATTGATTGAAGGATTTTATTAAACAAATTCCATTCTGGCAGCCCGAAGACTGAATTGCAATGGTTACAATATTTATGTACATGATATAAAACAATGACAGAATATTCAATCAGTTCAGACAATAATGTCAATATATAAAAATAATTTAAAAATTAGAAAATTGTAATAATAATATTAAGTATTTTCATTATAGTATCAAAAGACGAATACATTTCATTTTCACTTTAAAAAAAATTATAATTTACATTGTAAGAATGTTCATATTTCGTAATAGAGAATCGGTTTGTTTAACATTAAGATAAGATTTAAAGTACATGTACATGTACATGTAATTGCAATTTGATTAAACAGTGTTTTAGTGTTTTGAAAGAGCGCCACTTACGGTTTAAATGGTGAATCATTCTGTTCGCCCTTTAGCAATGCCAAATGACATCTCCAGATGTAATTTCCGATAGTTGCTTCGCTTTCCAAAGGGTCAGTTTATTCACGTTGTTATCATTTTTGCTTCTTATTTTCTTCGGAAAAAGTACGAATGTATTAAAGTCTCCGTCAAAGTACCGTACGTATCAATTGTCATAGTTTTCTGAGAAAAAAAAACACCTAGGTTTGTGCCATGACAAAGTCGGCCCCTAACATTTAATTTTCCCACATCGAGCCCACCACAAAAATATATAGTAATGATAAACGACATAAAAATTAATACACGAATAAGTAAAGGACGGGGAATACATTCTTGCGCCGGAAAACTATTCAAAATATTGCTTTATGTTCCAAACAAAAACAATTAACTCAACTAATAACAGTAAAAATCCAATCCCAAAATACATTGTTAAGTTCCCAAGCAATGCAATTATAAATTCACTTTCACATTTTAATAGTTGTATGTAGCCGTCATGGCTGCGGAGTATAAAGAAAATGAAATTGAAATATCAGAACGAAAAACTTAATGTTCTCGAGTTAAGACCGGATTTCTGAATATTAATACAACATTACTGTTGCATGGGTCGCGGAACGAGAACCGGGGGCGGGCCTGGTTTATCTCTGTAAACTTTTCTCGCCCTCATCCGTCTTTTACCTCGCTAAACTTTTCTCGCCCTCATCTCTCTTTTTTTTTCTCTTTCCCAATTCTCTTTTCTTCGTCTCGTCCTTTGCAATCATCAAATCTCTCTCTCTCGCTCTCGCCCACTCCCTCTCAATAACCCATCTTACCACCAACACTTTCTCTTTACCTCTGTAAACTTTCTCACCCTCATCTCTCTTTTTTTCTCTCCTTCCCAATTCTCTTCTCTTCGTCTCGTTCTTTGCAATCATCAAATCTCTATCTCCCAATTCTCTTTTCTTCGTCTCGTCCTTTGCAATCATCAAATGTCTATCTCTCTCTCGCTCTCGCCCACTCCCTCTCAATAACCCATCTTACCACTATCACTTTCTCTTTACCTCTGTAAACTTTCTCACCCTCATCTCTCTTTTTTTGCTCTCTCTTTCCCAATTCTCTTATCTTCGTCTCGTCCTTTGCAATCATCAAATCTCTTTCTCTCTCCCTCGCTCTCGCCCCCTCGCTCTCAATAACCCATCTTACCACTATCACTTTCTCTTTACCTCTGTAAACTTTTCTCGCCCTCATCCCTCATTTATTTTCTCTCTTTCCCAATTCCCTTCTCTTCGTCTCGTCCTTTGCAATCATCAAATCTCTATCTCTCTATCTCGCTCTCGCCCCCTCCCTCTCAACAACCCATCTTACACTGTTAAAAAATAGGTGGGTATTAATACAGGAAATTTCCTGGCAGTCGAAACGCCAGGAGTGCACGTTATTTTACAGCCTCATGTAAAACTACAGTCTGTAAAAAATATTTCCGTTTTTTTACAGGAAAGAGACTGTAAATTTAAAATAATTTGTAGTCAGTCTCAAGGAAAGCCAGAAAAGTCTGTAGTTTTACAGTTATTAGTGTATAGCCATGCTATTCTCTACCTCAATCATTCTATCCTATCCTAAACATATCCTATCTAGTTAATTGTGTGTGTGTGTGTGTGTGTGTGTGTGTCTGTAATTGGGTTTTTACAGACGTGTATCAATCAGATATGATTATTTACGTCCGGGACGCGAATTTTTTTTCCCTGTACCTTTGGGGCTATCCAATCTGAATATTCATGAAAGAGACTACAAGTATCGGACTTGTATTTTCTTACTCAGTTTCACCTTATTTTTAAATCAGCAAAAGAAAATTTCGTGATATATTCCTCTGCCGAGATTCGAACTTGTGGTCATTTCATCGATAGCGCACCAGATTTTCCGACTGCGCCACACAGAACAGCTGCTCAATGGCCTTGCTAGTTTTATCATATCCCTACAGTTCGTTTTCATGAATATTCATGCAGACTAGTCTTGACGGAATAAACCGTATTGTTCGTCATGCGCATGCGTAATCTCATCTCTAAGACCCAAGTCATGAATATTCCATATTGGATAGCCCCAAATTCGCAGCCGGGACCGAACTTGAACGTCACTCAGTCTCGAACCTGGGTCCGCTGAATCAGTTTCTAACTTCCACTGGTAGCTGGCTAACAGGCGCACGCCACAACGCCCGGTTTAATGCGTGTGTGTGTAATTAGGTTTTTACAGACGTGTATCAATCAGATATGATTATTTACGTCTGGGACCGACCTTTAACGTCACCGTCCGAAAGACGTGACTCAGTCTCGAACCTGGGTCCGCTGAATCAGTTTATAACTTCACCATCCGAAAGGCGGATTCTTTTATTATGCACCTTATAGTTTTTTTTTATTCCTTTTGTGACAGTTACTAAATCGGGCAACCCCAAACCATACGCTTACTAAAAGTTCATGAATATTCATATAAGTGTTTTCCCACATATTTGGTAATTTAACAGGGTAACTTGTTAAAATATGAGAAAATGTTTTTTTAACGGTGTTTTTTATCGGGCGATTGAAAATAAATGCTGATTTCCGGTAAACCAATTACAGGAAAAAGCCTGTGAAATTGAAATGACGGCAATAACTTGTAATTTGAAGGGCCAGGAAACCTGTAGTTTTACAGTTATTTTTTACAGTATACCACTACCACTTTCTCTTTACCTCTGTAAACTTTTCTCGCCCTCAACCCTCCTTTTTTCTATCTCTTTCCCAATTCTCTTCTCTTCGTCTCGTCATTTGCAATCATCAAATCTCTATCCCTCTCTCTCGCTCTCGCCGCCTCCCTCTCAATATCCCATCTTACCACTATCACTTTCTCTTTACCTCTGTAAACTTTTCTCGCCCCCATCTCTCCTTTTTTTCTCTTTCCCAATTCTCTTCTCTCCGTCTCGTCCTTTGCAATCATCAAATCTCTATTTTTCTCTCTTTCTATCTTTATCCATCTCACTCACTCAACTCCTTTTGTGTTCTCGTGTTGAAAGTATGTTGTTTTGAGGTACGTTTGTTTTGCTTGATGATTATCAAAACCTATTTCCAATATTCCTCTGCAAATAAAAAAGACGCTAAAACGCAGTAAGGGAATCAGTTATGAATCCCTTAACCCATTGATGGGTCCGATATTCCGAAGGTTCAGTAGGGGTCCGATAGTTAGAAGGTCCGATAGACCGACAATAAATACGTAAAAAGGGTAAAATAATGGATAAAATGATAAGTGGGTAAAAAATAAGTGGTTAAAATATGGGGGCGTTATGTTTTCAGATCGTCAGTCCGTACCGTCCGTCCGTCCCGTATTTGCGTTCTCGGGATAACTTGGGAAACATTCGACGGATCAACTTCAAACTTGGCTCATCTAGAGGAATGACTATTATCTGATTTATATTTTGGTGTCGCAGGGTCAAAGGTAACAAAGGTCTTTGTGTTCATAATGTCATGAGAAGCTTTAGAGATCACTTTAAACACAGCCTATGTACGTGTATGCACAGAGAAGTGACAATGCGTTTATTAATTTAATAGGACCCGGGGAGCGTTTCATGAAAGGAAGTTGTCGGATATTTTATCCGACAACTGTTATAAGCTACTGAAATCCTTGCATCTGATTAGCTGAGAGGATAAAATATCTGACAAGTCCTTTCATGAAACGCCCCCCCCCCCCCGGACCCTCAGTAATTTCAGATAATTGCAGTGACAAAAGTATTTTTTAGCTCATTAGAGTGATATAAATTGTAAAATATGAATGTGCGATTTGTTTCTTATCCTTTATATGTATAAACTTATTTTGTTATTGCCCATTGGTCTCGTTGGCTGCCTCTCCCACTTTTCATCTCTGAAAAGGGGGTTCCAACCAAAGAAAAAGCAAAAAAAAGGAAGTGGTTGAAAAGGAAAGAAGAAAGGAAAGGAAAGGAAATGAAGAGAAAAAGAAATTCAAAAACTTTGCTCACTAGCATTATTAGGGTTATTTACCAATGCCCATTATATTTTCATTATTGATATTAGTTATTAATGTAATCGCCATATGTATGTATATAAACCAATGCCAATTATATTAATAAGTCATATTCTTATGGAAGTTATTTGGTTTGCATCTTGAATCTCTAGCTAGTGCTTTGCTATTTTTCTACTCAAAGAATGTTAGCAACATAACTGAAAGGAATCAAGCGGCAGGTTGACCTAAAGGGGCTAAAGAGATGAATTTTCAGAAATAATGGCCTGTGACCAATAGTCTCTTCCCAATATGAGAACGGAAGATGCCGATAACATGTTACACAGATTATGAGAACGGAATAATACGCTAGAACCTATTCTCAGGATACAAAATTCTTCTTTTCTTTCTCTGTCTCTATCGTTCGCTCGCTTTCAAGAAACTAGGCCGAGATTGTTTCTTCCAGCAAGCACCTCTTACGTCCTGCAGCGACAAGAAGCCCGAATATAATAATATTCGGGCAGTGAAGTATCCGACTATTCTCGAATTCCCCCCCCCCCCCCCCGACACCTCCCCCCCCCCCCCCCCCGATAATTTACCCGACAGAGTCCACAGACTAAAATTTGCCACAAGGTAGTAGTATGGGTGTAGTCAGTGAACATTCAAAAAAGTATAAAAGCTGACATCATAGCTGGAATGAAAATATCACCTGACAACCCTAAAAAAAACACCGGAAACGCCCCCCTCCCAAGAAGGTGGTAAGGCCATTTTTATCGGTCAGAATCTTATCTTTTGTTACTTTTAATGAAAAAAATATAAAGTGTGCACCCCATAATATTTCTTTATTTAAAAAATAACACTCGTGTTAGAAGGGGACGCCCTTTCCTCAGCTTGCTCCACTAGAAAAAAAAATGCTTCGGGCATGATGGGCCTCGGGCCTTTAGTGTGCACCATATTTCCATGTTTTTAAAAAATTGTCAGCGTTCCCCATTGCCAATATATCGGTTTAGTGGAAAAATTAACCGGGCCGGGGGGGGGGGGGGGGCTGCATGGGTGGACCACCCCCGCCCCACGGTGATGGTGCTCTGATAAAAATACTTTTAACATGTTGAAAATGTATAAAACAAAACTTATTACAAAAATATTATTCAATATAATACAGAACTTAGATCATCTCCCCTCATCGTCATAGTTACTGGCCCCTACCCCACCCTACCTCCACTCTTTCAATCTATCTTTTTCTCATTTCCTCATTACCTCTCGCTCTAAAATCTTCCCGCCCTCACATCTCAAAAATTATATATATATTTATCTCTCTCTTTTTTCTCTATCCCAACTCTCTCCTCCTCGCCCCGTCATTTACAGTCGTCATCATATCTCTCTCCCTCCCTCTCTTTTCCCTATCCCAACTCTCTCTTCCTCGCCCCGTCATTTACAGTCGTCATCATATCTCTCTCCCTCTCTCTCTCGTTCTCCCTCCCTCCATCTCAATCTTACCATTATCATTTTCTCATTACCTTTCTAAACTTTTCTCGCCCTCATATCTCTTTTTTTTTTTTTCTTTCTCGTTCCCAACTCTCTTCTCCTCGTCTCGTCCTTTGCAATCAGCAGATCTCTATTTCTCTCTCTCGCTCTCTCCCTCTCAATAACCCATCTTACCACTATTACTTTCTTATTTCCTCTCTTTCTAAACTATTCCCGCCCTCATATGTCCCCCTTTTTCTTCTTTTCGCAACTCTCCTCTCCTCACGCCGTCCTTTGCAATCATCAAATCGCTATCTCTCCCTCGTTCTATCTTTATCCATCTCACTCACTCAACTCCTTTTGGGTTCTCGTGTTGAATCGTAATGTTTTGAGGTACGTTTGTTTTGCTTGATGATTATCAAAACCCATCTCCAATATTCCTCTTCAAATAAAAAAGACGCTAAAACGCAGTAAGGGAATCAGTAATGAATCCCTTAACCTCTCTCCACCCATTTTTAATTTATTCACGCCGTATTCAACATAATTTTCTACATAAAATTATAGGACAGTTCCTTTCATCAGGACTCTATTCCCCACCCCTTCCAGCTAATGCCACCACCGCTATTGGTTGTGCGATGTTATATAAACACATTGATGTTGTTATAATATAAAGCTTTTTTTATAATTGTGTGTTTTATTACAAATAAAAAGGAAATTAAAATATTCATAGATAATCAGATTGAATGATTAAAATTTAAAAAGACAAGATTACAAATTATACAAATGAAGCTTTAGATCATCTCCCCTCATCATCATGCTGGTCCCCACCCAACCATGCACCCCCAAGCTAGCGCTCTCTCAATCTTCTCCTCTCACCGGGCTATCACTCTCCCACTCATTCAACTTCTATTGTGTTCTCGTGTTGAATCGTTTCTTGTTTGATTCTATGTTTGTTTTGCTTGATTCTTAACAAAAATACATCTCCAATATTTCTCTGAAAAAAGACGCTAAAATGCATTAAAGGGAATCAATTATGAACCCCTCAACCTCTTTCCACCCAAGTTTAATTTATTCACGCCATATTCAACATAATTATCTACGCTCTGCCTCTCACTTACTAGGCCTCAAGAAATTAAGAAACTGCTGAATATTGAACGTAGCCATAATTTTGTTTTTACAAGATAAGAGAGGGGGCGGAAAATGCAAGAGAGAAGTTTCACAAATTAAAAAAAAAACATGCGTGAAAGGAGCATTATTTTGCATTAGATTAGTAACAATAGTTATCTGTATAATTTTATACTAATGAAGCAGCGTGTTATTTGGTTATTCTGCTTGGGTAGATATAGATTGCAAGAGAAACTAAAATACTAAGCATCATGCATTATTTTGTTGCGGCCATCGACTATTGGCCATTGTCTATAGGAACACGCCACGGGATAGTACTTTTCTTCTCAGAGGTCTATAATCCCCCCTAACTCTATACGATCTCCGTGTCGCAATTTATGACAGGATGTTCTTAGAAATCGGGGCCCTCTGATGGACGATTCACCATTATCCAAAATACTGACAGAGGGCATAGGACTTTTGTTTGCACCAGGCTCTGCGTCAGGACTCTATAATCCCCCCCCCCCCCCCCCCCCCTCCTGCTCGTGCCAGTTTGCTATTATTTGTATATTTTATTTGAGTTAAAATCCCAGTTCATCATTTACAGGAATATAAAATAATTTGAGTGGTTGTCACCTTATTTACCAAAAGATGTACCAACACAATATAATTTCTATACGGTCGAAGGGGAAAAGAGAGAGTTTACTTGGAAGTATAACATAGAAAGTGATAGCTGATAGCTTCATTGCCATTGCAAAAACAATTAATACAAATTAAATGATATTGACATCGAACAATATGTAACAGTAAAATAAAAATTGGGTTCATTCTTTGCATAATAAACAAACTGCTGTTATATGAATATTATTCAATATAATACAGAACTTAGATCATCTCCCCTCATCGTCATAGTTACTGGCCCCTACCCCACCCTACCTCCACTATTTCAATCTATCTTTTTCTCATTTCCTCATTACCTCATTTCCTCATTTGTACATCTCGCTCTAAAATCTTCCCGCCCTCACATCTCAAAAATTATATATATATTTATCTCTCTCTCTCTTTTTTCCCTATCCCAACTCTCTCTTCCTCGCCCCGTCATTTACAGTCGTCATCAATTCTCTCTCCCTCTCTCTCTCGTTCTCCCTCCCTCCATCTCAATCTTACCATTATCACTTTCTCATTACCTCTCTAAACTTTTCTCGCCCTCATATCTCCTTTTTTTTTCTTTCTCATTCCCAACTCTCTTCTCCTCGTCTCGTCCTTTGCAATCAGCAGATCTCTATTTCTCTCTCTCGCTCTCTCCCTCTCAATAACCCATCTTACCACTATTACTTTCTTATTTCCTCTCTTTCTAAACTATTCCCGCCCTCATATCTCCCCCTTTTTCTTCTTTTCGCAACTATCCTCTCCTCACCCCGTCCTTTGCAATCATCAAATCGCTATCTCTCCCTCGTTCTATCTTTATCCATCTCACTCACTCAACTCCTTTTGGGTTCTCGTGTTGAATCGTAATGTTTTGAGGTACGTTTGTTTTGCTTGATGATTATCAAAACCCATCTCCAATATTCCTCTTCAAATAAAAAAAGACGCTAAAACGCAGCAAGGGAATCAGTTATGAATCTCTTAACCTCTCTCCACCCATTTTTAATTTATTCACGCCGTATTCAACATAATTTTCTACATAAAATTATAGGACATTCCCTTTCATCAGGACTCTATTCCCCACCCCTTCCAGCTAATGCCACCACCACTATTATTTGTGCAATATTATATAATTCTTTTTTGTGGAGGTGTTGTGGATCAGTGGATAAGTCCCTGGACTGTGAACCACGAGGTCCGGGGTTCGAATCCCACAGCAGCACTAGCGTCCTTTGGCAAGACGTTAATCTACATTTGCCACTCTCCACCCAGGTGTTAAATGGGTACCCGGTAGGATGCGAAAGTTAATGTCGTTTGCTTAGCATGTGGCGCTTTATAGCGACTGGCTGGAATACTCCCCAGGGAGCGGATAAAGTGCACACATTGTGTGCGGGCATGTCAGAATCCAATGACCGGGGTAATAATATATCTGTAAAGCGCTTAGAAACACTATATAAAAGCGGAATATTATAAAGCGGAATATTATATAAACACATTGATGTTGTTATAATATAAAGCTTTAGATCATCTCCCCTCATCATCATGCTGGCCCCACGCAACCATGCACCCCTATAGCGCTCTCTCAATCTTTTCCTCTCACCGGGCTATCACTCTCTCACTCATTCAACTTATGTTGTGTTCTCGTGTTGAATCGTTTCTTGTTTGATTCTATGTTTGTTTTGCTTGATTCTTATCAAAAATACATCTCCAATATTTCTCTGAAAATAAAAAGACGCTAAAATGCAGTAAAGGGAATCAGTTATGAACCCCTCAACCTCTGTCCACCCATGTTTAATGTATTCACGCCATATTCTACATAATTAACCACGATCTGCCTCACACTTACTAGGCCTCAAGAAATTAAAGATAACGGCTCGTAGAAAACAATTTTTAGGCGGAAAGTTATAATTCGACACCCTCACTGCTCTTCAGTTGTTGGGACGTAATACTCCACTGTATGTAACAGGGGTGGGTGCAGGGAGGGGGACCCCCCCCCCCCCTTCCCGCGCGAAACGCGAAAGCTCCGACGTTTTAGCATCTTTTTTTTTTTAGGCGGAATGTTTAATAGTTCACCGCCCTGGCTGCTTTTCAGTTTATATTTGGGACGCAACGCTACATTGTATGTATTAAACAGGGGTGGGTGCGGGCCGTAAAGATTATGATCTTTCTTCACTCCCCTATTTTTCTTTCTCTCCTTTGCGTTTGCGCCCCGCCCCCTTCAAGTGTTTCCCAGGGCACGTGCTCCCCTGAAAAGAAAAGAAGGAATATACAGATCTTTTCAGTTTATATTTGGGACGCAACGCTACATTGTATGTATTAAACAGGGGTGGGTGCGGGCCGTAAAGCCGTAAAGATTATGATCTTTCTTCACTCCTCTATTTTTCTTTCTCTCCTTTGCGTTTGCGCCCCGCCCCCTTCAAGTGTTTCCCAGGGCACGTGCTCCCCTGAAAAGAAAAGAAGGAATATACAGATCTACGCCAATGTTATAAAATGAAAAGTCTTTTTTTCGGGGTATATTGGGTATTGATATCTGAGAAGTGTTATTTTCGTTTCTGGTACTTAAAGGGATATTCAAATTCTCACTGATACCGACTCAACCCCCTCATTTTCTGTTTTTATTCATTCAATGTGGAGTGGAATAAGAAAATTGTTTGTAAATGAAGAAGCTTGATGGGAGGAATTTTAATTTGTAAATAAATTTTTAGGCATTTTACTCCCAGTGTTAAAGATCGTATGCTCGATCTGTAATGAAAAACACAGGTCAGAAAAAATTGGAACCAGCGGGATTCGAACCTGTCATCTACTGCTTGCCGGGCAGCGACTTAACCACCAGGCTATTCTGGTTCACGGCCAAGTCACGATGAACTAGAATCAAATACCCAAGATCCTCTTCTTTCTGACTCATTAATATTCAACGGTCCGCCGTAGACTATAGTTAGTATTAATGAAGAAGCTTGATGGGAGGAATTTCATTACAGATCGAGCATACGATCTTTAACACTAGAAGTAAAATACCTAAAAATTTGTTTACAAGAAAATTGTTGTTGGACAGAAGATTTTCTTCCCCCTGAAATTGAACGCCGCAGACCACATATTATCTGTAGAAAATGCGAATGCCTTATTTTACCTTTGGCTTGTAAATCTCTATTGTATAAGAAGATCGAGGGAAGCGAGCATTCATGTATTATATTGTTTCAATAGAGCAGGACACGCGTCCGTGATTGGACTCTTCGTCGCAAACAATGGGGCATATGCAAATTTGACCTGGCTTTTGGATCCTTCTGTGGCTTATAAAAGCAGGATATCTTTTGACAAGACAGTAGCTTTTTCATCATGGATAGCAACCTTTATTCAAATCAACAATCAAGCGAGAGCGAGGATTTCAACATGGAGTCAAGCTGCAGCGACAACTGGCACTTGGAGCTGAGCGAATCAATGGACTCCGATGGGATGACGTCATGTTCATGGCAAGATGGCGACATTGCGGCGACATCCAGTTTGGTGGAGTGGGACGAGAGACAAGATCAAGGTCAAGAACCGCCCTCCATGTTTGCCGAGCTGAGGGACATGAAAGAACAGATAGCTGGAATGCAGAAAATGATACAGGAGCTGCATACGATCATCATGACGCGGTCAAGACCAAACCAGACGGCAACAATCGTCGACGAGGTCCCGGGTGACAGTACACGAGTAAGGATTGGTGGCACGGATCACTCTATCATCCTCAACAAGGCCACGTTCTACCAGGTGCTCAACCGTGCCCCATCCGGGAAGGCCCTCTTCCTTAAGTTGCTTGCCATGGCATTTCAAGGGGAGGAGCTGGCGGACTACACCTAAAATGGGGATAGAAGCAACAATCTTGCCACACTGGCGGATGATGAGAGATTCAAGGCCATTCGTCAGCAGGTAGCCAAAACATTTCCGAATTTCGACTCGCCGTCAAATGCCAGGTCATTACGAGAAGCGGTCAACGGGAAATGCCGCAAACTACGGGCAAAACAGAGGAAAATCTGTGCTCCGTAGGAATGGCGAACAAACAAACAGCGGCCCTTTTCAGGGCCTCCACAGAATCAAGAAAGAATATGCCTCATTACTTATGTTATACATTAAACTGTTTCCCTGTTATTTTTATTTCTAAGTATTCATTTCCCTACCCTTGCTCTTACGCTTGCCTTCTTTCCACTCTCCATCATTCTTTTCTAAATATTCATTTTCCCTACCCTTGCTCATAAGCTTGCCTTCTTTGCACTCTCCATCATTCTTTTCTAAATATTCATTTCCCTACCCTTGCTCATAAGCTTGCCTTCTTTCCACTCTCCATCATTCTTTAATAACCTGCATTCGTTCTCATTGTAGTACATGCACAAGTCTATACCAATCCGAAATTAAATCATGAAAAGAATTGAATTATTAATTATTTATGATAAAGAGTGTCGGTACATTCATTGAAATCTTAGCCTATACAAAGAAAGTAACATGTCCATCAACATGTTCAAAATATGCATTAAGAATTATGAGCAGTCCCCCCCCCCCCCCCCCAAAAAAAAAAAAAGAGAAAGAATAACAATAAACGGACAAAAATAAGAAAAAATAGAGAGAGAGAGAGAGAGAGAGAGATACCCCCAAAAAGAAAAAAAAAAGATAAAATAAATAAGCAAAGAGAAACTTCGAATTTCTTTTTGAAGAAAAACAAACACATGAGCACTGTGAATATTGTAGTGCTTTTCTTATTACGAGGCGGCTAAAGTTATAAATATTAATTTCTTATAATAATCACTCTATATATACATCAACAAAATTGAATAAACAAAATCGAAAAAATATGGAAAATACAGAAGGAATCGGAGAAGTGTAATTAGTCTCGCTAAAATAATAAAACACATTTCCAAAAATAACTAGTAACCCATCATGATGATATAATAATGACTACTTATATAAAATAGTATTTGAGGGAAAAAATAAGCATGGAAAATAAAAATATAAGTAAATGACCGTTATTCATTGATTGTTAAATCAGCTTGAATCAGCATAAGACGATTTATTCAAATACATATAAGACAAATAGAAAATATGATAATAATGATATATACAGCAAATGAGTTATGGTAGCAATACTCTCTTAGGAAAATACATAATACATTAAAAAAAGAAGAATTGTGAGGATGATAGAGAAAGCGGTGGACCAAAAAAATCAATGATGACGAAATAGAAGGAAAAGATAAAGGAATAACTCTAAGACAAAGAAAATGAATGAATAACTCTAGAATAAATGGAGGAGAAAAAAACAAAAAAAATAACCATATAGGATACATAAAGAAAAAAGAAGAAAAAAAATAACATTGATAAAAAAAAAACAGTCATGAGTCATGTGAATAAGTGAGAAATAGGAAACTACAACGGTAATTCAGAATTGATGGACATAAAATGCCAAAGTGCGAACGGAGGGTCAAAATGGAGGGGGGGGGGGCGAAATACAATCAAAGAAAAATGACGAATGGAAGTAATAGTATTTACTCTCGGAAAAAAGAATTCAGGCAGTACTCAACGCAGAAAATTAGGATGAAACAGATGATTTAATGGAGGAAACAAAGTTGGGGTGGAATTGATATATCGTATAACTGAACCAACCCCGTTCCCATCTGTCTAAAGAGAGAGAGAGAGCCGGGGGGGGGGGGATACCACCGGCGCAAAATCAATTCGTTTAGAGACCGGAATGGAGAGAAACAAGAAACGATGGGAGCACAAGGATGAGAGAACGACGGCAATAAACATTACTGATTTAGGCCTATTTCTTATCAGCTATCAAACAAAATATCCAGTAAGTCGTGCGACAAAATATACAGTCATGTAGCTTGGCAGACGCTTACCGCAAAAAAAATCATGGGGGGGGGGGGGGGGGGGCGGGGTCTTCTGGGGATCGGACCATAATGATAAGCGATCGATCAACAGGAGGGTAAGGAGTATGCCCACTGCTAAGTGTGATTGCATTTTTTGCACCTCAATGGGTCATTTTCTGGGGTTTTTTGTTTGTTTGTTGTTGTTTTTTTTGTTGCTGTTTTTGCTTTCTGAAACCATCAATCCTCATTTAGACCATCTCACCATCCCTGTTTAGAAAGTTAGGAGTAAGCGGAATGAGTGAAGAGATGGCCAATCTCTTTCGTAATAGAAGTGTCAGTTTATCATAAAACTACGCTATGTAACTATATCAAATTTTGAAATGCATAA